>RCUC01165923.1:0-44209 GCA_003697995.1 Taxidea taxus jeffersonii
AAATAAGGAAGAACCTAGCCCAACACCCAGTAGGTAGCCAATAAAGAAGCTCCCTTTCTACTCTGTATCTTCATACTCATACACAGGTCCTTCTGTTACTAGGCAGAAGCTGTCTGAAGGTAGGGACTGGGTCTGATCCACTTATGCATCTCCCTGGTGTTGACCTGCCATAGTCACTTAGGAAGTATTTGCTGTTGGAAGATTGCACTGAGAGGGAATGAGTCTATGTTTGGTGGAGCAGAGGTGGAAGGCACTAGAGGTGGAGAGAATCTCACCCACCTACCCATTCTTTCATCCATCTGTCCATCTGTCTGTCCATCCATCCATCCATCCACCCATTTATTCTTCCAGTAGGCATATTGTCTGGTGGTTAGGAACATGGGCTTTGATTGGACAAAGGTGGGTTCAGATCCCAACTCCGCTGCTTGATTACTATGTGACCCTTCTGAGTCTCAGTTTCTCGGTAAATGGAGCTAATTAAAATACTAACAACTAAAGAATGTTTAATGTATGTATAGGCTGTGGTTTCAGCACTTTGCCTGTATTAAATGAATTCATTTCATCCTCACAGCCCCATGAAGTTGAGAATAGTATGCCCAGACCACAGAGAAAATGGATTATGCATCTTGCCTTATACCACATAGCCACTAGGGAGTGCAGTATGGCTCCAGAGTCCACCAATGGTGGTTCTTCCAATCATGAATTTGGTGAGATTAAAAGAGATTTTGTGTATAAGGTTCTCAGCAGAGTGCCTGGCACATAGTGAGTGCTTGACAAGAACTGTGATTATTATTACTGCCATTATTACTATTATTATTGTGGGTTCCACACAGCTCCCCTTGAGCTCTCACTGGTGTCCAGCCACAGAGTTATCCATCCATCTATCCATCCATCATCAACAGATGTTTTTTGGGATCTACTATGCGCCAGGCACTATTAAAAGTGTGCAAAGCTTATCATAAGCCTGATGAAAGTACTCAGTCTGGGTTGCCAAGAAGAAGAGATCCTTGAAGGCTTTCTTGGAGGAGCAGCAGCACTTGTTTTGAGCAAGGAAGACTTGGTATACAGCAGAACTACTGGTACTTAAGGTTCAGTGAGCAAGGCAGAATGTAATTAGATACTGATGCCTTGATTGTATTATTATCAATGAAATAAGTGCTCTTAAGGAAAAAGACCCTGCACTAGATGGAATGTGAGGGAGGAGTGGTAGTTAGAGGAGGCCTGGGGATCTGTGTTTCAAAGCTCTTGAGACCATTCTGATGGTCACACATATTTGGGATTGTTGCTGTGAGCTTGAGCTTTCTAGTCAGTCGGACACTAATGGCTCATAAAGGTGCCAAGATCCTAAGCCTGACAACCCTTGTGTTGGCCAGGGCCCCAGGCTGGTTGCTTCTAGCAATGAACGACTCATCTGTTTTCTCCAGTGTGCTAGACAAATATTACCATTTTCAATGTGAGCTGTGACATGACCAAGGTGGGAAATAGCACTGTAGGCTCCGTGAGGTCACGGGAGCTTGTTGTGCTGGGACATGTTGAGCCTTCTAGAAAGTTCTGAGGCCACATGTAGAGCACATGCTGATGAGTGAGAAACTTGGAGTAAAGGAGAGCAGTGAGGCCTGGGACACCTGAGAGGTCTGAGCTTGGGCTATGGAGGAGGAGGGGGCTGAGCCAAGACACATTGGGGAGGTAAAACCAACAGGGTGAGATGTGGGAATGGGGTAGCGAAGGCTAGGTGACAGGGTTCTATTTCCTGGGGTAGAGTCTCAGGAGGAGAAGCTGGGGAGGTGAAGATTTCAGTTTTGGATGAAACAGGGACTTTTTAAGAGTCCAGATTGTGTGTCCGTGATGATTCTTTGATGACAGTCAGGGGCCCCTGAGCGTGGGCCTTTCAGATGGACATTATTCCTGAATCAAAACTTTTGCCATCTGCTCATCCTTAAAATGTGAAAGCAGAGAGAACGTATTTCCCGACGAGACTGGTGAGGAGGTAGGGAAATGGTCTTTAACTGCAGGCAGGACATATGTTCTTCATTCGACATCACATTTGTCTAGAGTGCTCAGCTCATTCCTGGGGGGTGTGAGGAGAGGGAGAGGAAAGAGGAAAAAAAATTGCGGGGTGAGGCTGTGGCTCCTGAAAGTGGATAACTTCAGGGTCAAAGACAGGTCTTCATGCCTGTCTCTCCAGATTTCATCTGTCCTCATAGCCCAGATCAAGTGCCATGTCTTCCAGGAAGCCTTCACGGGTCTCTCTATCTGGATCCTGAGCACAAGCAGCCATGCAGTGATTAAACTTTTCCTGGTTGTCTCCTTCACGGTCTGCCTGCTAAGAAATTAGTTCTCGAGTGGTTCCCACACTTGGCTGCGTGTTACGATCACCCAGGGGGCTTTGGAAAATAAGGGTGTTTGGCCCCACCCCAAAGATCCTCATGACACTGATCTGGGGCGCTGCCTGGGCATCAGGAGTTTGAAGAGCTCAGCAGATGATCCCAATGTGCAGCCGGCTAAACTTAATAGCTGAGGAATTCCTCTGACCCATGTGCGTGGATATGCTTTTGTCTTAAGCATTTTCAGAAGGCTAAAGCAAGAGTTCCACCCAATTATTATTTAAGGAAAAGGTGGCTCTAGCTCTCAGCCAGGAAGATGGCTCTTGTGGCAGGAGTATTACGTGGCCAGCAGAGATGGGTTCCAGGATAAGGGGTTTTCGGCAGGCTGTCTGGGCCTCACTTTGCAGAGCCCATACCTTACCATGGAAGGGTGGCATCCTCCTCTCCAAAGCCAGCCAGAAGTGGTCCCCGGGGCTGCTGGATGGATGGAGTCAAGAACCTCCCTGCACACATAGGCTCGGAAAGGCAGCAAAGCCTAGTGGGGGACCAGACAGCCCGGGGATCCACCTGCCTCTGCCCCTCATGAGCTGGGTGGCTTTGGGGAAATGGTTTAAGCTCTCTGTGCCTTTGTTTCTTTACCTGTAAAATGGGGGAAGATAATAACAACTCTCCTATAATAGCGCCATTGTAAAGAGAAAATCACTTCTAGGAAAAAGGGGGGAGAACAACACCAGGCACAGAGGACCTCTGCTTCCTTTGGTATGTCCGCAGGTGCTAGTGCGTCCACCCACTGGCTTGGATCTAGCTTACAGTTTTCAGCAGGGCTGAGGCTGTACCTCAACATGGCCTCTGACCTCTTGGGCAGTGGTTAGTCCATGGATGTGACCGTGAAGCTAGCTGGACCATGGGCTGTAGGTCTAGTCTGAGATCGACAGCCACCCTTTGCCACTGTGGATGACGTCAGAGGCAACAGCAGGATTGCGGTGGGTGGACCCAGCCACCAGGATTTTTTAAAGCCTCCTTGCTGCATCCATGCTTGAAATCACATTATTTATTTTGCTAAAATATTCCCTTGACTGATAACTTCCTCAGGGAAACTGAGGCCTGGAATCGGGACAGACTTGCCCAAGGTTGCAGAGTGAATCTGTGGGATAGCTCAAGGGCCCCACGCCTTGGATTCCCCAGCCTACACCCCTTCCTCTGTCCTCGGTCACCAGCCTTTCCCCTGTCCCCTCTGCTTGCTCACATTTCCATTCCTGCTTCCTCTCCACAGTGTCCATGGATCAGGTTCTCTTCCTGCTTCTTCGACACTTGGGTCTTGGGGTCAGAATGAGGGTTCCTGGTGGTGAATGTGGAGAGTAGCATAGGCTGTGGGATTCTCCCCTTTCAGAGATGGCCAGGGTCCAACTAGGGCATGCTTGATTTCCAGCTGACATTGGCTTGCAAGGCTTCTTTGGATTCAAATCAATACCCTTCCTCTCTCAGAGGCCCTGGGGATGTGACACTGGGGTTAGAAATGATTGACTAATCCACCTACACCTCACCTTAATCTAGAAAGACACTCATATGTCTTAGAGCATTTCATAAAATATGCCAAATGTTGGCATCAATAAGAAAGAACAAAGGAAGAAAAACAGTGGGTGCAGAGGTGGGCCCAGACCGTGCATGGACCACAATCCAATTCTCTTGTGTGTTTATTCATCCCTTTATTCATTTAGTCAGTATTTCCTGATGACTTATTAATGAATGAATGGAATTTCCTTCATTTCCCCCACCTTGCCTTTCATCCTGGGGGCACTTCTGCTTTATCTCAGGGAGAACCACATGGAACAGAAATTTACCATTCAGAGGATTCTGAGGACAATTGCCAAGCCACACAGCGATTCAGAGGACAACATGCCTCTGCTTTTTGATGCAAAGGTGAAAAGCAGGCAAATGGGCCTGGGGCGAGAAGCTGGTAAAGGGGGATGGGCAGGACATCGCAGAACTTGGCTGTCCAGACAAGCGAAATCAATTTAAAAAGGAAGAAAGAGTTGTAGCACCTTCTAGGAGAGGACTGAAAGCTGCTTCCCATCTCACCTCTGCGGGGACATTTCAATATGTGAGCTTTGTGTATTGGAAAAGGGTGCAGAGACTCCAATCTCTGGAGGAGCCTAATTAATCCACCATGGTGGCTGAGGTGTCTTTGAAACTCAGGGCACCTTCTGGAACCCGAGTCCCATCCTAGCAGAGCTGCAGGTGGGGTTTACCCAGCTCAGGCTCTGGGATTCCTTCTTCTCCATCTCACAGAGGACTGGGATCCAGGGAGTTTAGGGAGCCTCATGGGCATCGCTGTAAGCTGTGGGGGTGTGGGGCTTGGAGCCCGGCCTTTGGATGTCTGACTTATATGGACCACAGGCTTGGACCGCTCCAGCTTGTGCTGCCACTGTGGCCTACCCCTCTGTGAGAGCTTCTGTTAACACACTTACCCAAGACAGTCCCTTCCTGGCTTTGTGGTCACCTCCCCCATCAGACTCTGACACCTTTAAGGAAGTGAGCTAGTGTGACACACATCTGTATCCCTAGCAGGGAGCTCAAGGCCTGGCACTTAGTAGATATCTTAGTAGGTAAACATTCGATGACTGGACTTGAACACCAACTTCCTAGAACCACCATGCCTCTTATGCATACAATAAGAATCACCTTGATATCAGAATAGAACCATTGACACTTGCTAAGACCTTGCTGTGTGGCAGGCACTGATGTAAACACTGTGTATACACGCTCCCTCCTTAAGGAAGTCCTTTGAAGTAGGTTTCTTCTTATGGTCCAGGGGAGGTGACATAGGTGGAAGGTCAGAACTGGATTCAGGTCTGTCTGATACCCATGTTCATGAGCACCGAGCTCTTCACTTCTGGGGATAGCCTAAGGAGCCCTGAATTTGCACGACACTTTACCCTCTGGTGGAGCCCCTGTTAACACCTAGCTTTGAGACCTTGGTTAAATCCCTAGACTTTTCATGTTTCTGCATTCATGGGGGAGAGTTCTAGGAGACGAGCTAGAATTTTCCCTGTCCAGCCGCCCTTGAAATGGTGTGCTGTTTGGAGCCTTGGACTCTGAGTTTCTGACAGAGTCTCAACAGAATTTCCTGGAAATTTGTTCCAGGAAACGAATTTGGTCTGAGCAGTGTGTGCATGTCTCATGATGAATCCCTCAACCATCACGATGACAGAGTCACAAGAAAGAGCTCACCAGGTGTGCCCCCACCAAATGGATTTCTCTCTCACAGTTACTAAGTAATAGATTCTGATTCCAAACCATGTGTATTAGGGACATGGTGAAGCCAGGAACGAAGACTAAGAAGAAAACGCGTTTTTCTTGCTCTTAGAGCAGAATAACTCTCCACCCCCTATCCATCTATATTAAAATCTTAAACATTTCCTCTTAGCAATAAAAAAAAAAAAAACCCAACACCCTGTAATCCTCAGGGGTCTCAGTCATGTGCATCAGAAGACTCATCTCTAAATCTATTCACTGAAATTTCTTTACCCTAATGAGGATACTAATGGAGGACTTTTTTTCCCCCCCAAAAAACATCAAATAAAAATATGGAATGTGCAACTTGGAGCTGCCCCCAAGTGCCTTTCTGGTTTCTCCACTTCCCACTGCTTCATGCTTTGTGCCAAAGTTTATGAGTCTATAATTTCCTGGAAGTTTATATAGCATGAAAGAAGGAGAAGTGATAAAATATGCAATTTAATTGCAAAAACCACGTACTAATCTCGCTAATGTGCTAGATTAAGACCATAATGTGAGAAGCTACTAGGTGGTTAAGCTGATTTAGAGCAAACTGGACCCCTATGTCTCTTTGTCTGTGCCCATATTTTATGCCACCCAGACCTAACAATTTATTTTGTTTTGGTTATTGGTTTATAGTCTAAGAATAATAATGTCACATAATCTCTTGGGCTGGGCTGGATGAATACCTCTAATACAACTCATGCTCTCGGCAACGTATTGGCCAGTTGACCCAGCTCTGCTCTGAGACCACGAGTATCCCCTCTTGGAGTCACTGTTCAGCAGCCCCGGGCTGGCTCGTGCCCACATACACAACCCCCTGGGCAGCGTCATCCTGGAGTGGCAACTTTGTCTCTGGCCCCCAATCTCAGCAGTAGGGGGGGGGGGGGGGGGCTCTGAGACCCCCGGGGACTGGCTGCTAACTTTAGCTCTTCACTTACAGGTCACACCACTCTTTGAGCTGAGTGCTCACATCCGTCTCTTGGAGGTGGAATGAGAATCCAGTGAGCTGATCTACCAAGTTCAGGGCTCTTAGAAGTCCCCCAGTTATGGATGACTCCCTTCCCTTTATTTCAGATTCTCTGAGAATCGGAGAGACTTCACAATCCTCTTAATGATACCATCATTTTTAAGCTTCAAAGCATTTAAAGCCATTGATGGGAGGGGAAAGAGTAATGCAGATTTTAGTTATTAATTTTATTTGTGCAGATATTGGCCTAAGGTCTACTATGTGCTTTCATCATATTTCATCACTTCTTACAGCTCCTTCTAAATCTGTCTTTCCTGCCCCCACTCGATTGTGAAACTTTGGATGGTAGAGATTCTGTCTTTTTATCCCCAAACCATCTGCCGCGTTCCACACGCTGCCTTCCATTGTGTGGGGGCAGCACACACACCTGCATCAAGCAATGAGAGAGAGAACTCTACCAGGAAGAATACATAATACAATAGTGTCACACACATTTCAGAACCAACCGCACAATCCACAAACTATTGACTGTCTTCCAGGATCCAGGCCCTGGGCTCGGTTCTTTGGATCATGTGGAGATTGCAGGGGACAGGGTGGGGGGCGTGCTACCCTGGTCTCCTGCCTGGACCCCGACTACCAGGGGCTGGAAGGGTTGAGTGCTGTTGGCTCACAGCTGGGCTGTCTTGGCAATTGCCTTGACACCTCACCTAAGATCATGATCTGTCCCTGGGGAACACATATGATTTGGGGTAAAATGCCTGGCTCCCATGGCTCCATTTGGGTCAACTATATAAGTCAGCTCTCTTTCTCTCTCTCCCCCTCTCTCTTTTAAGATTTATTTATTTATTTGAGAGAGAGAGAGAGAGAGAGCGAGAGTTGGGGAAGGGTAAGAGGGAGAAGATATCTAAGCAGACTCCCACTGAGTGCAGAGCCCGGCATGGGGCTCAGTCTCATGAACCATGAGATCAGGACCTGAGCCAAAGTCAAGAGTCAGATGCTCAACCAACAGAGCCACGCAGGTGCCCATACATGGTCATCTCTTTGCAATTAAGAACTCCTTTTGGGTTCAGCTGGGGCCTCTGTTAGCACTGTGTCAGCTTCTCCCTCTGCCTGACCTTATGTTCCCTACTCCCTCACAGGTGTTGGTCCCGAGAACACCCCAGTAAATCATGTGCATGCAGACATCTGTCTCAGATTAGAGCCCATTCCCAGGAATCTGATCTATGAGCAGACACATGAGAATAGACATTTATCCTGAGAATGGGAAACTGGTGTGAAAAGGAGAAGGTGAGCTTCACGACCTTGGTCATGTCATTCCTCATTCTGAACCTTAGTTCCCATCTGCACATAGATGGGGTTATAGAGACTGGTGAGTGTCAGTCCCAAGCCTTTCTCCCCTTTGTTCACAATGATTGCATTGCAGCTGGGCACGTGCTGAATTTCTCAGACTCCCCCGTCATTAGGGGGTCTGGGGGGTGCATCAGCAGGAGGCCTGGTTCTGGGCCTTTGACTTTAGCTTCCTCTTCTCTAATTTTCCTTCCTGTGACTGCACCTGGACATCCTGTTGACACAGTATTGACCAAGGAGATGATGACACCTTCCTAGGGTTGGCGGAGCAAATAGATCAAGGGGGCAGGTCCCCAAAAGGCTGTGTGGAGCAGAGCTGCTCCCTGATCCAGGCTACTTATGTAAATTCTGCTGAATAAGAGAGAAACAAACGCCTTTGTTCTTCTATCCAGCTGATTGTCACCCCCAACAAACACAGGCTTGTCCAGCTGATGCTATACAAAATCCAATGCTTTGGAAACCATTTGTTTTCTTTCCAGCTATATCTTTATATGATTGTAGAAAACCAAATGATTTTGGAACAATTTATTCATTCATTCCTCTATCCACCCATTCATTTCTTTGGCATTTACTGAGAAGATCTGCTCTGCCCTGGAGATTAGATGTGAACACATTTCAGCTGCCACCCTGGAAGTGTTCTCGGTCTAGTGTGGGTAGAAGGATGCTTGAGTTTCTCCCTGGGACACAGTGAGATAGGGTGCTACTAAGTCCCCCTGGGAAGAATGAAGGTGAGAGAGGAAAGCCTCACAAAAGTCCATTTTAAATACAGAATATAAAAAGACAGTTTGAATTGGACACTGAGGTATGAGTAGGAGTTTGTCAGAGGTAAGTGGGAGGAATATTTTAGGCAGAGAAATGAGGTTGCATATGGTAGGCTTTGGAAACTGCAGTTTTGGTGGGACAAGTGCAGGGTAGGAGATAGTGGTGGGGTAAACGGGAAGGGGCTGCAGTGTTAAGAGTTGTTTCCATCCTTGCAGCAAAAGGGGCTCCATGAAGGTTTAAGTGGGGGAGTGATATGATCCCAGTGGGGGGCTTGTGAAGGGCTAGCCTGTGTGAAGAGCAAGAGCTGGAAGGGGAGACTAAGGGGAGGAGGCCACCTGGGAGACCCTGGCCTGCCCCACTGTGTCTGATCCCAGTGGCAACAAGAAGGGAAGGTCAATTTGGTCCCCTTGGCAGAGACTCACCAGGCCAGGAGACCTAAAGCTCCAGGCAAAGGTGTCTTTTTGTTCATCAGTAGATCCCTGCTGCTTGGCACAATGCCTGGCACCCAGTCGGTGCTCAGTAGATGCACCTCCCCGGAGGTGGTTGGGGGAAGGGAAGAGACAGGGTGCTCTTTGGGGGCAGAGGAGCTGAGGTGACAAAATTAGAGAGATGGGGAGAGGAAGGACATGCGGATTCACTTCGTCTTTCAGAGTCGTCCCCACCCCGATTTTCTGTGCAGCACACACAGGTCCACACCATGTGGAACCTGGCAGCAATTGCTTCTGCTGTCCCTTTCCTGGCTTCTTACCCTCTGTTCCCCACCATCCGCCATCCTCCGCTCTTGCACCCTGGCTGGGAAGTGGCCCCGGGAATAAATGAATGCGTTTTTTTCTTCCCAATTTGCTATATAGTTTCTTCTTCTTCAAAAATTAATGTATTGCATCTTTGCATGATGGAAATTAAAAATCACCTCTGCATTACCAGTGCAGGGGGGAGGCGAGGGCAACAAACTCGGATCTCAGTTCATTCAACCGGGTCTAGTTAAGGTACCGTCAGCGTTTTCCATTGTGAACTTTATTTTCCAGATTTCAGGCTCTGTGTGGTACAGGAAAGAACCAGCCCTTGGGAAACTTCCTCCAGAAAGGGCATTTGCCAGTGCAGCCTTGCTGGGTTCCCTCTGCCTCCCCAGCTTTCCTGCCCTGGGGCTCCATGGACTCCTAGAGGCTTGTGCGCTGCCCCCCAGGGAGACAGGATAATGGAATCCTTCTGTAGAGTTGAGAAGACTCCTAGAGTGGATTAGGAATTCTGCCAGTTAACCTGGTCCCAAATGGGTCAAACTCAATGGGGAGGAGCCCTAGGAGTCAGGTGGGGTAGAGGGTGGTCTGGGGTAGAGGGCTCTGTGACTCTCCAGCTGACCCCAGAGCCCCCCGATTTTCTTCCTGTCACATGTTGGGCTTCTGCCGAAGAGTTCACTTGAAGAAGTTCTGTGGCTAAAGAGTTTGGCCAGCCAACTTACCCACTTCACAGACAAGGAGAATGAAGCCTGGCTGGAGAAAACGAGTTGCCCACATAGACAAGGGCACATCAGGAGTTGACCCAGGGTCAGGAGGAAGTGACTTGACATCTTGAGCTCGGATCTCTTGTCTGTAAAATGTGGGATGGGGTACAATCCAGGTCCTGCTGAGCTCTGTGGATTAAATGCAATTTCGGAAATGTGCAGACCTCGTTGTCGGATGAAAGTTGGTATGCCCTCCTTGGCAAACCTGTAGTATCTAAGCAAGTTGAATATTAGCCACCTCACCCCTGGGTATCCATCTATCCAACAGAAATGAGTGCTTGTATCCTACAAAGGACAAGGACAAGAATATTCCTGGAAGCTATATTCATAATAGCCTCTAACTGGACACTGTCCAAATGTCCATCAATGGCAGAATGGATAGATAGTAGCATAGTCATGTGATGAAATACTACACAGCAATAAAAAAGAACAAATAGGTGCTATACACAATGAATGAAGGTCACAGAAGCAATATCAAAGGGTAAGAAGCCAGGCACAAGAAAGTGTTTATGGTATAATCCCATCTATATGATAATTAAGAATAGGCAAAAGTACCAAATGGAGATGGGGCTCAGAACAGTAGTTTCCTTTGGGGAGAAGTGATTTGGGGGGGGTATAAAAGTTTGGTGGGGGCTAGAAATGTTCTATGTCTTGATTTGGGTCGTGGCTTCACAGGTAAGTACAAATGGGAGATTAATCAAATTGCACCTGTTAGAATGTTGCATGTTATCATACGCAAATTATTAAAAAAAATAAGAAAAGAGGCATGCGTGGGTGGCTCAGTTGGTTGAACGTCTGACTGTTGGTTTTGGCTCAGGTTGTGATCTCAGGGTCATGGGACTGAGCCCTGCGTGGGGCTCTGTCCTCATTGGGGGGTCCACTTGAGACGCTCTCTCTCCCTCTCCCTCTGCCCCTCCTCCCCCATGCGCTCTTTATCTCTCAAATAAATAAATAAAAATATATAAACAGAGAAACTATAAATATTAACAAAACATCAGATAATAGACCCCCCGCGAGTATGTGCATGTTCACAACTAGGGTGCAAATGACAGGTGTCAGGTACTGCTCTGGCTAAGGACATGTTAAGTCAGTGGTTCTCATGCATAAAAATCACCTGGAGAGAGTGTTAGTATACAGATTCCTGGGCCCCACCCCAGAGTTTCAAATTCAGTGGATGTGGAATGGGATCTGCTTTACTTAGAAGCTCCTAGGGGATGCTGATGCAGCTGGCCCACAGCCCCTGCCTTGAGGAGCACTGGTCTAAGTGGTCCTCAGAAGCAAATGGAAAACAATCCATTTGGCATCCCACGTGCCAGTGAGGTCCATCTGCCAAGATCCCACTCACATGCCACCTCCTTCTGCCTCCGAATCTCACATGGATGGAGGTCCATTTGCCTTCAATACCATAGTTGCAAGGGCATCTGGGAAATGTAGCTAAGTATCAGAAACTTAGGTAAGTTTCATATACTTAGGACACTGACATGAATGTGAGTGTTCTGCTGGGTGACTGGGGTTAACTGCAGCTGTAGTCTTCTGGGCATTCTGGCCACTTTTTCCAGTCTAGGGGAGTCAAGTTTCAGATTGGAAACTCTGATACGAATTATTAGCAGAGACAGTTATTTCCTTGTTTGGCTTAATGATACAAAGAGGACATAAAAATTTAATTGACGCTGGAGCTGGAAGAAACAATCCCCTGCATTACCCGCTCCCTGCCTATTTCTCAGATGGGGAGACGGAGGCCCCCAAAAGGACAAAGTTCACCTGGGCAGAGCAGGGACTTAAACTCACCATCCTTCATGTCTGTTTAGAAAGCACTTTGCTTTCTGTGATCCCTTTTGTTCCTCCCCTGTCCCTGTGCCAAGAGCAGGGCAGGAATGATTATTTTGTAGATAAGGAGGTTGAGGCTCTGACAAGGTGTGCAAGGGCTGCATTACAACCCACGCAGCAAGCGTGGTCCTCCTGCCTGGTTCAGCCCAGAGCCAGGGGACCGAGGCAAGTTCGTGGGCAAGAGGGCGACGCCATCATATGGGATCATCACTATCTTCCTTCCACTCAGCTGAATCCCTCAGGCTGGCCTCAAGGCCAGCCACTGGTTTCCCCACTCCACATCAGGCACATTCACATGGTTGTGCAAACATTGTCACCACCATGCCCGGGACTTCCCATCCCCAGCACGGAAGCTCTCTACCCATGAAACAGCTCCAGCCTCCCCCCATCTCCCAGCAGCTGGCAACTGCCTCGATTTTCCTGTCTCTATGAACTTGACTACTCTGGGTACCTCATATAAATGCAATCCCACAGCATTTGTCCTTTTGTGTCTGGCTTGTTTCATTTAATATAATGTCCTCAGGGTTCATTCATGCTGCAGCCTGTGTCTGAACTTCCTTCCTTTTTAAGGCCGAATAATATTCTATTGTATGTAGAGAACACATTTTGTCTATCTACTGGTTGCTTCCACCTTTGGGTTATTGCGAATAATGCTGTTACGGACACGGATGCACAAATCTCTGTTTTGAGTCTCAGCTTTCAATTCTTTTGGGTATATTCTCAGAAGTGGAATTACTGGATCATTTGGTAGTTCCATTTTTAATTTTTTGAGGGCTCACCATACTGGTTTCCATAGTGGCTGCCTGATTTTGCATTCCCACCAGCAAGGCACAGGCCTCCTGTTTTTCCCATCCTGGCGAATCCTTGTTATTTTTCTGTTCTTTTTAAAATTTTTTTATTTTTTCTTGTTTGTTTTGACAGTAGCTATCCTAATAGTTATGAGGTGGTTGCTGTCCACCCCATCCCACCCCACCTCATTCCGTCCCATCCTATCCTTTCCCTTCCCATCCCACCTCATCCCATCCTTTCCTTCTCATTCTATCCCACACCATCACATCCCAACACTTCCCTTCCCATCCATTCCCATCCCTTCACACCCCTACCCAGCCCATTCCTTCCCTACATATACCATCCTACCCCATCCCATCCCACCTGATCACAATCCATCCCTTCCCACCCCATCCCATCCTATCCCATCCCATCCCATCTCTTTCCTTCTCATCCCATCCTATCCCATTCCATCCCACCCAATCGCATCCCATCCCTTCCCATCCCATCCTATCCCATTGTTGGAAATTTGATGTTTTAATTGAAGAAAAGAATCCAGAACCCTGGGAAGCTGTGTCTCCTGATGAGTGTTGGAAGCTCATGGGAATTACCCAGCAGCAGTGGCTCATAGGGAAGAGTGGCAGAAGGTCCAGAAGGGCAGCCAGGTGCAACATCTTTCTCTTCTCCATCCAAACAGCAAACACTTCCTGAATCTAGAGGAAGATTTCTGCACACACCAGACTACTGAAATCAGCGTGTGGAAATGCCTTCACTACATTCTTCAGCTCTTCTTCCCTTTTTAGCCTCTGGAAGAGGAGTTTTATTTTGCCTTCACAGTGGCACAGTAATAGCTGCATAGTTTAAACATAAGTTTTCTTGTGCATTTCCTTGTTGAATTTTGCACATTGAAATTTTTATATTCATGCATTCTTTTATGATGCCTAAATGTTTTCCTTGAAATGTGTATTGATTTGTAAATTAGATTGTCTTCTATAATAAAATACCATTTGCACAAAAAAAGCTTTGTTGTCACAGCAGGTGTGGAGGGGGAACTGGAGGGGTGTGGTGGTAGGGGGAGCAAGCCTTGTAGGGTTGGGTGCAAGGCACAAAGGGAAGAGATGTGGCCTGGGCTAGGGTGTTGGCAGTGAGGATCCCCAGGTGGTGGGGGATGGGGTAGACAAGACCCATTTCAGAGGCAATCTACGGGATGTGGTGGCCAGTCTGTGGTCAGGCCTGAGGGAGGAAGAGTCAGGGTTCAGAATGACTTCC
Source organism: Taxidea taxus jeffersonii (assembly GCA_003697995.1). Classification (NCBI taxonomy): domain Eukaryota; kingdom Metazoa; phylum Chordata; class Mammalia; order Carnivora; family Mustelidae; genus Taxidea; species Taxidea taxus. The sequence continues at coordinate 14,042 of RCUC01165923.1, forward strand.
ATATTTCTGGTTTCATGTGTCAGGAGTGGCGGAGAAGACAGGGAACAGAGCAGAGGGGTTGATGACCATTTCTGCTTAGACCTTAAAAGGCCTGCAGGCCACTCAAGCTTCAGGACATGTTCCATAAGGCAGAGACAGGGATTGGATGGGGAGGGGAGGGGAGGTTGGGAGATGGGTGGTAAAGGGTCTTACAAGTATGCTTCAGTGTGTGAGTTTGACTTTCTGGGGTTGAGAGATAGCACGGCCCAGATACTAGAACTCAGCTGTCCTGATTCCAGGGAGTCAGGATAGGGAAGGGGCCCTAGAGCTCTTGGCCCCCAAGCTCTCTCTTGAGTTGGTATCCTGAGGGCATGTCCACCCCCACATCCCTCTCTGCTCCAGGGGCACACATCCTTGACTGAGGATCCAGCACCTGCATGAGTCAGAATGATCTGTGTTCCAGTTCAACCCTCTCTCACCAGCTCTGCTCCCCAAATCTCAAGTTTGTCATGAGTCATATGGGGACACTAATGCCTCCATACCAGGGTTTAATGACAAAGGCGCATAGAAGGGCTGGTGGATTGCTTGAGAGGTGTCTGGCAGGCATTCCAAAAACAATTGTTGAATCTGGATCATTTTTGAGTTTTCCTGGATGCCCCCTCCTCCAGGAAGCCTTCTCTGGTTCCCTTCCCCTAATCACATAAGGTTGGATACCATCCCCCTTCTCTGTGCTGCCTAAGCACCTCCCTGTGCATCTCCCTGTCTGTCTCCTGGTGCACAAAGGTGGTATAACTTAGTAGGACAGTTTCATTTTGTCATCACAGGTATCCTATCTCTACCGTTTCCTCACTGTGGCATCTGGGGCAAGTCTGTCAGCATCTCTGAGCCTTGCATTGCCCCCCTTCTGCAAAATGGGAATGCTATCAATTGTACATGCCTCTTAGGGCCGTTGTGAGAATTAAAGGAGATACATGAACACAGTCCTTAGAACCAGGCCTGGCCCATGGCAGGTGCTCAGTGAGCATGAACCATTTATCCATCATTACTCATTATCATTATTGCTGGCATCTTTCCTTGGAGGTCTATGGACCTAAGACCTGGGTTGTGGTCTTGGGTTTTTCTTGTGTTGATCTTCAGTGAATTTTTGTTGTATCTAGAACTGTTCTAGATCAGTGGCTAGGTAACGAATGGGGTACCAATAAAGAGAAGCTCTGGGTACCATCCTTTTTGCTTCCATGGCGGCGCATAGACCAGGGGACCAACACTGTTTGTGGAGAGGTTTTGTGGGGAAGAGACTCTAGGGTGACCCGTGCCTTCTCTCCTGTGACCTCACGGGTCACTGTCCCAGATCCCACGCTCTGGTGGCCCCTGCTTGCAGCTGGTGGGGTCCTAGCTCCCATCCCTGGAGCCCTCTCAACGGGCACATGGCAGAGACCCCCCGCCGGCTGCACCCCCAAGCCTTTGGGCCTTGCTTTGTGCACACATGTGTATTTGGGAGATGTTTCTCTTAATCATATCTTGAATTAATGCAGGCCTCGTTCTTTCCCAGCTCTCATTACCCTCTTAATTAACTCGGCACAGATGGAAAAAGTCGGAATTGCTCTAGCCGAGTTGTTCTGCTAGTTTTAAAATGAGATGGCAGATGGGAGGACGAGGTGGAACGGGCCGGCTCGGAGGGAGGAGAGGAGTTTTCAAGCTGTCACCGGAGCGTCAACAAACGCTCCATCTGTCGGTGGTGAGGCCGGGCCGAGGCCTTGTGCGCGGGGCTGGCGTTCACAGGGCTGCACTGGGCCAAGGCGCAGAGGCGCTGGTGGCCGGGCTGCCCAGGACGTGGTCCCCAGCTCTGGGACGGGTGCTGGGAGTTCTGGGGTCCTGATGTGGCCGACACCTCTACCTCGGACCATGACCGGAACACTCCTGCCCCCACGGCTGTTTTGGGAGCCAAGGAAGCCTTTTCTTCTCCTTCTTATCTAAAATAGTCTCAGAGAATGAATTACGTCGACTTCCACACGGCTGTGAGAGTGAACTTTCTGAAACGCATATCATTTTGCAGCTTGACTACCACTGGCTCCCGGTGGTCTTCAAGGCAGTCTCCTGGGCTCCGGACTGCAGCTTCATCTCTCCCCAGCCCTCCACTTGCCCCCTGCCGCCTTCAGCTGTGAGGACCTACAGGGGTCATTTGGTGTCCCGTCATGCTCTCTCGTGTCTATGGGCCGTGGCATTTCCTGTTCCCTCTGCTGGAATTGGCCCCTTCTTCTCATCCTTCAAGACCAGCTCTGTTAGGTACCCCTCAGAGTCCTGGCTCTCCTCCTGGGTTCCTCCTACCAACATGGTTTTATTTATTTATTTATTTTAACCTTCTGCTTGTGAATGGATTAATAAATGGTTCTTCAGCAGCTCAGGACAGGGTATGTGGTCTGTTTGGGAATGCATCTCAACCTGCAAAAATCATAGAACCTTAGCGTTCAAAGAGATCCCAGGAACTTCTTAGAGTACAGGAATCCACTCTACTGCGTTCCAGACAGGTGGGCTCTCAGGCTTGGCTTGCATACTTGCAGGGATAGGGAACTCACTCTCATACAATAGACATTTTTGCTGGACAGGTCTGATTGTTTCACTGTTCTCTGGGCTAGGCACTGGTTGGACTCTGTGTGATGTGAATGGAAATAAAATCTGCCCCCTCTCCTGCAGGCCAGTCCTTCAGGGGCTTGACAACAAAGTGTCCCAGGGCTGCCACACTCAGTGACACACTTGCTGACTGCTCTCTGACTCTGTCAGATGACTGGGTTTTAGGATTAATGGCTGTTCTGTCTTAGATCCTGAGGTTTGTGGATTAGTAGACAGAGCTCAGACTTTAGAGTCAGACAGACCTGGTGTCAAGCCCATTTACTAGCTATGAGACTCAAATAAGTTCTTAACCTCTCTGAACCTTGGTTTGTGCATCCCTAAAATGGGGATTGAATCAGATGGTTGTTCTGTTCCTTTCAGTTGTGACTCATGAAGTTCCAAGACGGTTGCCTCTGAGTCTCCACGTTCTGTTTCAGGGACCTCTCATCCGAATCCTGGCTCCTGTCCCCCTGCCCTCATCCCTCTATCGTAATACCTGGTCCATTACACTAACTGTCTGGCTCCCTTTGCCAGCTTTTCTTAAAATTCAGTTCTGATCAAGTCACTCCTGTGCTTCTGTCTTCATCTTCTACCAGCTGCCGAATTATGTCCAGGCTCCCTGGAGTGGCCTTGCCAGTGTTCCCAGATCCACAAACTCCTCACTCTCTGCTTTCCCTCCCAGAGTTCTCCAAACACACATTCTACTACTTCACACACACTGTTACTTCCGCCTGTAAACTCCTTTCCCCTGGCTGTTGTCAGTTACTAACTCCTATTGATACCACAAAACCCTGTTTGGATGTCACCTTCTGTCTGAAGCTTTTCCAGATCATTCTTTCCTTCTGAGACAAGTTAAGCATTCTTTCTTCTGAACCCCTTTACAAGAGCAATACTGTACCTAGCACAGTGTGTTTGAATAGCCCTTTTCTGTGGTTGTCTTTCTTCTGTAAATTTCACAAGACAGGGACATCTTTGTTTCTCTTTGTCCTCCACACCAGGGACATGGCCTGGCAGGCCAATGTCCCCACCTTCCTGACTGTGTTGCTGCACTTCTGACCCTGATCTCTTTCCTCACTTTTTTCAAGTGAAAATGACAGCAGCTCTTAATCAGAACTTCTTAATCACACCACATTATCCTTCCGAGATGCTTTTACCTCCAGGAACCCATTGATTCTTCACTCTAAATTGCTATAATTACCACAAATGATAAAATAGCAGCTTTCCCAGTTTTCTTTATCCTTGCCAATTTGCATATGCTAATGCACGAGCATCTCCCCTCACCCCCCCCCCCCCCCCTCCCACCCCTTCTGCTGGCTCTTCTAAGACAATTTTTGTGTTTGCACTTACTTGGCCCTACTGTAACTCAGGGCTGGTTCTGGGCAGGGAGGACAGAAGTTTCCAGAAGTTCCTAATCCACTCAAGGAATGGGAAAAATAAATTTCCTGTCATATAAAACATAGTGACTACATAGAGGCAGATCTTCTGCTAGCTCAGGAGAAGGCAGGATAGGGGAAGCAGCACCGTCCGCTGAGAGGCAGCTGAGGCCTGGGCTCATGTTGCTGCCTCTAATAGTCTTGGCCTGGTCCTCTTGCTTTCTGAACCTCATATTCTTCTTCCACAAACTAGGAGGTTATAGCCATTTGGCAGTTTGCAATGAGGAAGAAATATGACCTTTTTGGTTTTATGGTAAAATACACATAATACAATTTACCATTTTAGCCCTTTAAAGTGTAGAGTTCAGTGGCATTGAGCACGTTCACAATGTTGGGCAACCATCACCACCTTCCATCTCTAGAACTTTTCTCATCTTGCAAAACCAAACTTGGCACCCATTAAACACTCAGACCCCATGCTGTCTCCACACCCCCGGTCCCTCAACTACTTTCTGCCCCTATGAATTCGACTGCTTCCATTTTAGGTATGTGCCACCTTCTGCTTGTCCAGTCATTCACTGCTGGATACTTGGGTTGCTAGAAATAACCTCTTACAGGTTAAAATATCTTCTAAAATTTACAGACAGCACAATTTTAGGAGGTGGAGGTGGTTAGGACAGTGAACTCTGGTGTTACACTTGACCTTGAGTCCTGGCCCTGGTGTTCCTTACCCCAGTGCCAACTCTTGGAATTGTTGTGAGGTAAGCAAGCTAAGGCACATACAAGGCTTAGCACAGGGGGTGACCTGCAGGAAGAGTTCCTTTTTTAAGTCATTCATTCGTTCATTCATTCATGCAATAAATCTCTACTAAGCACCTGCTATGCTCCAGGCACTGAGCTCAGTGCTTGCCATAAAACATGTGTGTCTTTCACAGTGGTGACTTCAAGAAGGCAAGACAGACTATCATCAAATAAGTAAGAGAAAACACATTATGTCAGACAGTGGTACCTTTTATGGATTGATGGAGAGCAGATTAAAAGGGATAGTGAGTGCTTGGGGAGGAGGGAGGCAGTGTTACGCATACACGGTGCGCAGAAAAGGTCTCCTGAGGACATGAGAATGGCAAGGGTGAGTCTGGTAAGGATTACTAGAAATGGAGAGAAGAGAAAATGCAAAGACTTTGAGGTGGGAGCATGCCTGGAATGTTCTAGGAATAGGAATATGTCTAGTGTGGCTGAGAAATTTGAGATAGAGCATAGCAGGAGATAAGGGCAGGGAGGTAGCTAGGGGTTAGAGCTGCAGGGCCAGGTGAGCTGTAATGGAAGAGCAGCTGGCACTGAGGAATTCTAAGCAGGGAAGTGATGGGGTCGGACTCCTGCTTAAAACACATTTCTCTGCCTGCCAGGTTGAGAATCAACTATAGTGTCAGTAAGGGTGGAGATAGGAAGACCTATGACTGAAATAATCCAGGCCAGGAACTGGCAAACATTTTCTATATGGTTCCAGAGAGTAAATGTGCTTGGCTTTGTGGGGCCATGGCGTCTCTACTGTAATTACTCAATTCTGCCCTTGGAATTCAAAAGCAGCCATGGACAATATGTAAACAAATGGGTGTGACTGTGTTCCAATAAAACTTTATTTATAAAAACAGATGGTCAGCTGAATTTGGCTGGTGGGCTGTAGTTACTGATGCTGGCTTTAGCTAAATAGTGGTGGGTTGGACCAGGGTGTGGCAATGGGGTCTTGGGAAGTAGCTGAATATGGGATATATTTTGAAGGTAGTATCAGTAGGATTTCTTGTTGAAACAAAGAAATGCCAGTTACTGAGATGAGAGTCTATGGGTGTAAGAAGTTTTTTTAGGGTGTGAAGAGAATTAGGATTTTGGTTTCAAACATACTAAGTTTGAGACGGCCCTTAGACATCCAAGGTAGATGTATGAGTCTGGATTTCAGGAGAGAGACAGAGGGTGGAGGGGGGAATTTTGGAGTTATCTAGACGGATCTGAAAATAGGAGATTGGATGAAATCATTTATGGAAAGGGAGTGGCTAAAAAAGAAAAGGCGGCCAAAGCTGAGCCCTGGGGGTGCTTAGAGAGATGAGGAGCAACTCAACTGGTCCAGGAGACTGAGGACGGGTGGTCACTGAGGTGTGAGGAAAACCTATAGAGTCTGGTGTCCTGGAAGCAAAGAGAAGGAAGTGTATCTATGCAGAAATGCTCAATTTTCTAAATGTTGCTTCTGTGGGTTGTTGTCTACCGGAAGCCCCAGAATGTGACTGTCTTTGAAAACAGGGTCTTTGCAGATATAGCTAGCTAAGATGAGGTCATGCTGAATTAGGGCAGCCCTACGTCCAGTGACTGGTGTTCTCTGGAGTGGACACATGAGACACATAGAGGGAAAAGGCTGTGTGTGGATGGAGGCAGGTAAGAGCGATTGAGGTGATGCAGCTATAAGCCAAGGAACACCAAGGAAGGGCAGTGACCACCAGAAGCTGGAAGATGTAAGAAAAGAGCCTTCCCTGGAAATGTCAGAGGGAATGGGACCCTACTAACACCTGTATTTTGGATTTCTGGCGTCTAGACTACTATAAATAAGTTTCTGTTCTTTTAAGTCACTGAGTTTGTGGTACTTTGCCCTGGGAAACTAATACATGTTGCTGATGGGTTAAGTACGACGAGGACAGACAAAGGACCTTGGATTTGGCAATGCTGGATGACCTTGACAAAAGCTGCTTTCATTAAAGTGGTAGGTGTGAAAGTTTGGTTGGAGTGGATTCCAGAGAGAACAGCAGGAAAGGTATCAGACACCGTGAACATGACTCATTCTTTCATTTTAAAGGGAGTGGGGAGGAAGGATAGAGTCAGGGAGGACTGGGAGAAATAAGATATGTCTTATGTTGAAGGGGATAATCCAGAAGAGAGGCAAGAAATCATGATGCAGGAGAGAGGGGAGAATGAGTGGTGTCCTCCAGGACTGTATTAGTGGGCGTGGAAAGAGGCTGGAGCATGGGGAGGTCGTTCATAAGAGTGGGAGGGAAAGCAGTGGGGTTGGTGGGCATGATTGGCCACCAAGTGTTGGAGGGACTTGTAGGATTTCTTTTCTGGTTGGTTTTATTGTCTCAGTAAAACAAAAATCAAAGAGATGAGCTGCAACTAAGGCTGGGGAGGAAACAACAAAGGTTTGAGTGGAGAAAGGGGTAGGTGGCCGTGTGTGTGTGTGTGTGATTCTCACTGGGGAAATATATTTGGATGGTTAGACAACCCAAAGGGCCTACTTGAGCTCAGTGGCCCTGAGTTCAGTGTGGGCAAAGTCAGCAGGTTTGTGGGTTCCCCTCTCATCACATTCAGTTGCCAGGCCCAGTTTGAGAGGAGGTGGAGAACTGGATTAAGTTATCTATTATTATCAGTTATCTATTGCTCTGCAACAAAACCACCCCAGTACTTGTTAGGCTAAACAATAATCATTCATTTTTCTTGTGAATCTTCATTTTTTGGTAGGGCTTTGGTAGGGACAGCTTGTCTCTGCTCAGCTGGGGCAGTTTGACTGGGGAATGGAGGATTTGTTTTGAAGATGGGGGAGTAGTCAGACTGGTCCCCAAAGACATCAGGTTCTAATCTCTGGAACCTGTCAATGTTACCTTATTTAGAAAAGGGGTCTTTGCAGATATGATTAAGTTAGGGATCTTGAGACAGAGAAGTTATCTTGGACTGATTATCTATGTGGACTGTAAATGCAATCATGAGTGTTTTTGCAAGAGGGTTGCAGAGGAAGATTGGACATACAGAAGAGGCCGAGACAATGGATCGCACTGGAAGTGACCGGAGGGATGTAGCTGCAAGACAAGGAATCCCTGGAGCCACCAGAAGCTGGAAGATGCAAGGAATGAATTCTCCCGTACAGGCCCCCAAAGGAGTATGGTCCTGCTAACACCTTGATTTTGGATTTCTAATTTCCATAACTATGGGAAAATAAATATCTGTTGTTTTAAGCCACCAAATTTGTGGTAATTTGTTACAGCAGCCCTAGGAAACTAATACAGATGGTGGCACTCATGTCTAGCAAACTGTTTCTGTCTGTCATCCATGAGCTCAGGTGGCACTGAGGGCTGAGGGCCTTAGTTCTTCTCCACCTGGACCTCTTGAGGCATGGTAGTCGGGTTCTACAAGTGAGTATCCCAAAAAAGAAAGGCAGAAGTGATCTCGCCTTTTTGACAGTCTTGGCATCACTTCTGCCATAGTCATAGCCACACTCCAATTCAAGGACCCACTTCTCAAGGGGAGGAGTGTAAAAGTCACATAAAAAGTAGATGTGAGATGGGAGGTATTGCTGCCGCCAGTTTTTAGTGTGTACAACATGCTGCAAGGGTGATACAAGGAAATGATGGTAATGATGATGATAATGGTGACGATGGTGGAGATAATGATGATGATGGTGGAGATGATGGTAGTGATGATGATGGTGGTGGTGATGATGATGATGGCAATGGTTATGAAGATGACGGTAGTGTTGATGGTAGTGATGATGGTGATGATGATGATGGTGGTGGTTATGAAGATGACAGTAGTGTTGATGATGGTGATGATAGTGATGATGGTGATGATGATGATAGTGATGGTAATGATGATGCTGATGATGATGACGATGGTGATGATGGACCATGACTTCTTGGTTGGGCAAAGAGGGAAGTGAGGACACACTGGGCAAAGGACTGTGAAAGGGTGGCAGAATCAACAGACTCTAGACCTAGTGAGGTGGAAGAATGGTTGATCGTGGAGTGAGCAGTGCCCTGAGAGCGAGATTCTTGAAATTGAGGTTATGGAGTGAGAACAGTTTTGTGTAATGATAGGTATAGTTTAACCATGACAGTGAGTGACTGGGGCATGGATTTTGCAAGACAGGAAGTCAAAGATTGACAAAATAGGCTGTTGAGAGGAACACTCTGCAACTGAGTCTGTATTGGAAAGAGTGCCACTAAACCAGGAGTTAAAACCTCTGGGGACACAGGGATAGTGTCATGAAAAGGAAGGGTAAAGGGTACCCTAAATGACAGAGCTGGAGGTTTTTAGGGAGGGGGCAGTGTTCTGGAAGGAGCAGTGAGGAGCAGTAAGGAGCAGTGTGAATGGCAGAAGGGGTGTGGGAGAGAAACAGGTCCTCTTGAGAGAGCTGCAGGGGAGGAGGGTCCCTGGGGAGATCGATTTTGGTTGGAGCTAGAAAGTGAATGTGCTCAGAAGTTTAGAAGAGGATAGAAGGAATTGCAGAGGGCATAGTGGGAGATTTTGGTAAGGATGTAGAGCTCCATGGGGATGAGTGCTGAGGAGGGGGGAATGCTCTGGGAACCCTGGACTTCTCAGGGTGCCTGGTGTGAACCAGGATATATAACATGATGGTATTAGATTTCAGGGCCTCCAGGCAGACAGCTGGTCTCTGAGGGCTGAATGGAGGAGGAAAACGGGTGCTAGGAGCCCCAGAGCTCCTGTTCATAATAGTGAAATGTCAGGAGAGGTGCTGTGCTTCCAGGGGGACTCTGAGCTCAAGAGATATTAATTATTGTTATCATTGTCATTATTTTGCAGGTCAGGCTACTGATTTTATAGAAGGGGGATGGGCATTAGTTCACTTTTCACGTTATGTTCTGACTATTTTCCTGGCTTCCCCAGACGGCTGTGAGCTCTGGAGAGCAGGGTCTTCATCTTGTTGCCTTGGAATCCTTACACCCAGCACAGTACTTATTCTGAAGTATTTATCAGATAGTATGTGTTTAATGAAAAAGTCTCAGAGACACATACGGCCTTTCCTGAGGTCACAGTGCAAATACAGAGCCAGGACAAATCACCTGGATTCCTGGTCTCAATTTTCTTTGCACTCCTACAAATATAAATCCTTCAAATTCTTGTAGTGGTTACTTCTTCCCTTCATCTCTTTCCCTTTTGCCCATTTATTTTCCAGTGAGATCTCTAGCCCCAGATGGAATTTGAAGCCCAGAACCTCCATCAATGTTCAAAGCCCCCCTCCTTTTGCTCATATGTAATCTTCAAAAGGTCCTTTTCTCCCATAATAATCTTCCCCAGGGGGATCCTGGCAAGCCTGAACATAGGAACTGCAGGCTGGCTAAAGAGGGCTTTTTGGCTAATAGAATAAACAGGCGAGAAAATAGGGAAAGAGGCGTGTAGCTCTGGGGCCTCTTTGTCAACTGTTTTGGACTTGGCATTGGGGGCTTCCTAAGTCCATTAGCCTGTTAATTTCTCTAGTGCTTTATGGTGAAGGGGATGTTATTGGGTGGAAATACTCCATAAGTGAGGTTAGTCACACCCAAATCTGACAGGCTGAGATAAACCCATTTGGGGGGAAGAAGAATATCTTCTCAACCCATCCAAAAGATTTGAGGAATGGGAGGAGAGAATCCCATGATCCAATGCCAACTTCTTGATCACAGATTCCCTTCTGAGATGCTGTCAGCTGAGGGCTTAGAGCAACACCCCCTTAAAGCTGGGTTTTGGAAAGGGCTGGTGAGTCACTGCTCTGTGATCAGCTCAGAAATAATGGGTTCCATGCCTTGATTCTCCTGTCTGAAAACTTCAGAGGCTGGACAGGCATCAAGGGGACAAAGAGAGATGAGTGCAAAATGATAATAACAATCCTACCATCATAGAGATTGTGTACGTTGGGATGGAAGGAGGGATGGGGATGTGAGGCAAGGGTGGAAGACTCAGACAGAACATACAAGAAGCAGCATCAGGCTGGCCTAGAGGCTGGCTGGTAGAAGTCCCTCCTCTGGCCCCCAAAAGAAAACACTCATTTCTTGGAGCAAAAAAGGCAGGAACAGGATAAAATCTCAAAATCTTTGGAGAGAGTTATGAGAAAAAGGAATCAATTGGGAGAAATGGCACTCATGTGGGGTGGGTATCTCAGGAAGACAAACTAGGTTATACTCTGGGAAAGCATTTTCTGTCACCTTGAGAGCCTCCAGTGGGTTGTTGCTGAGGGTAAACCCCCAATCCCGTGAGAGGCTGAGTCACGTGTGAAAACCTCCCAACACCGTGCAGGCCTAGGGGGCCACCAGACCATCTAAGGCAGTGTGGTTGTCTTGGGCAAGTTCTACTGGCACCATAGCCAAAATGTATCCCAGCCTGTCTACTGTTCCATCTTCACTGCTAGAGTTCCGGTCTAAACCATCATCACCTGTTCCCAGACAGCTACAGTGGCCCCTTAACTCATGTCCCTGGTGCTATTTTAAAAATGCCAATCAGGTCATTGTTCTCTTTGTAAAAAATCCTTCAATGGCTTCTCATTGCTCTTAGAATAAAGTCCAGACTCTCTCATGGTCTGTGAGAGTGGGCACTCTCTGACCTCACTTCGTATCCTCTGACCTTACTGCATGCTACACCCTCTCAGTGAGCAGAGATACACCTTCTCTCTCCTCCTCAAAGAGGTCGGTCCTATCTTGAGGCCTCTGCTCATGGTGGCCCCTCTGCCTGGAGCACTCTTCCCATGGATTCCCATGGTTAACTTTTCCTTATTTTTCAGGTCCTTTGTCATCTGTCACTTCCACACAGAGACCTCCTTTGTCTCCATTTGTCTCCTTAGTCCCCCTCTCCTCACCCCAGCCACTTCATCTGGTTCTATTTTCTTTGTTATTATGGCTTCTTGCTATTTGAAATAATTTCATCATTGTATTAATCTGCTTGTGCATTTTCTTTCTTCTACCATGAAAACATGAGTTTTGAGAAGAGAGAGCTCTTCTATCCTGTTTACCTCCCAAGTGCTGGGTGTGTGGGATGCTCAAAGCATAGTTGTGGGATGAATGAATGAATGAATGAATGAATGAAGAGATGAACAGATGAGTCAGACATACCTGGTTTTGGCCACCTGCAGGCCTAGTGACTTTGAAAAATGTCTGTTGGTAATCTGGGGCCTCGTGTGTAGTATAGGGACCATGATACTTACCCTGAGGATGACACGGGACACCTGTGCCTGAATTATGTGAGACTCGCAGCTCAGTACCTTGCACCTAGAGGTACCCATTAATGTTAGCTCTCTTTTCCTTCCAGGTCTTTCAGTTTCTACATGAAGCAGGAGGGTCAGGATGGACTGCCTCTGCCAAAGGACTACCATTGGAAGGGCCAGTCACAGGGATGGACAACTGGTCTACCTGTCTCCCAGCCCTGATCTCATCCCCATGATCCATTTGGCTCTCTGAGACCCAGACTCTGCACAGTCCTGTTGCCACTGCTGTGCTCAGCCCCCTCATGCCTTCCCTGTGGCTTCTAATGCTGAAGCTTCTTCTTCTTCTTTTTTTTTTTTTTTTATTTGTCAGAGAAAGAGAGAGAGAGAGCGAGCACAGGCAGACAGAGTGGCAGGCAGAGGCAGAGGGAGAATCAGGCTTCCTGCCGAGCAAGGAGCCCAATGCGGGACTCGATCCCAGGACGCTGGGATCATGACCTGAGCCGAAGGCAGCCGCTTAACCAACTGAGCCACCCAGGCGTCCCTAATGCTGAAGCTTCTTAAAGCCTGGTATTCAAGGCTTTTGAACACCAGCTGTCATTTTATCTGCACAATTTTATGTTCTTGACTTTTAGTGGCTCCTTGACTCTGCTCAGGCTGTTGCTTACCCTATCCCTCAAAGTCCAGTGTACACTTTTTCTTTTAGTGCCCTCAGCACTGGGCTGGTGCACAAGAAATGAATGTACTAATTACAAAATGGCCCCTTTATCTTCCTTAAAGGGTATCGGTCTCAGTTTTACTAGAGATGTTTTTTTAGTTGACACCTGAGTTGGACATTCCCTTTGTGTATTGATTTGTTTTTCCTGGGAACATAAACTTTTAAGGCAGGAAAGATAATCTTGTCCAACTCTCAGGACAGAGAGGGAAATAGGGCCCAGAAAAGTAGAGCACCCCGCCCAGGTCACGCAGTAAGTCAGTAGCAGAGTGAAGACTGGAACTCAACTATGGATTTTGGCTGCAGAGGACTCATGGCTGAGCTCAGTTTGGATTCAGCCTGGGCAGGAAGCCCATGGCCTGGTCTGCTTTGGCCGTGCCCCCGGGCACCATGTGAGTGGCAGCAGCTGGAGGCCATTAGGGGTGTGTGTGTGTGTCTTGCTCACACCCCCATCTACAAACATTATCCTTGGAGGCAGCTTCAGCTGGGATGGTACACCCAGGTGGCTGTCCCATGTGCCAGCCTGCGTGCCTTGAACCTTTCTCTGAAGCCTCCCTACTTGGGAGGTCTGAACTGAGCTTTCTACCAGGAAAGCAGGAATAGGGCTGAGTCTCTGCTGTTAGCATCCAGGCAGTTGGGATCCTGGGCTCAGGCAGTGCTGCCCCCTGCAGGATATTTTGGGTATTTATGGGGATTGTTTCTGGCAGTCATAGTGTTTTGGGGAGACTATTAGTGATTAGTGGGTGGGAGCAGATATGCCCAGTATACCACCTTGTGCCAGAAAATTCCACATTACAGAGAATCCACTTGCATCTTCCCGAGCAATGTTTTCATGTCTCACTGGAAATGCATGCAAGTGAAAAATCTGTTTATAGTTATGTATTTCTAGATCCAAGCTCTCTCACTCTCTCATCTATCTATCTATGAATATATATATGAAGAAGTTATTTTGTGCCTAGTTTTAAAATACACCGAGCTTTCCAGGAACACAACTACTTGGTAAATCGAGGGTAGACTGTACTATGTTTTGTTCAAAACTTCATGAAGAGTGGTTCACCATTTCAGAATATTATGCTGTGGATGGCAAGACTACGGTTGAATTTAAGACACTGATACATTCCCCCTAGCCTCTGCCTGCCTTTGTAGCTATAAATACAGAAAGGTGCTTAGTTAGCCTTTATTTCAAAATGTCAGATTTAAAGAAAAATTGTCTATGATATTCAGTTGAAAAGTGTTTCGCGTCTCCTAAGTCCCCACCCACTTGTTGGAAAGAGGTGTAAACTCTTACTGCTTTTGTGTGTCTTCACCAAACTCATGTTTGAGCAATTAGTTATTAAAATGGATATTATTTTATTATGAGTTATCTCCTTTATGATACATCTATCTTTATAATATATTAGTTTAAACAATTATGTAAGTAGGTTATACTATGCTCTAGAGTTAGTATACCTACCTATACCGGTAGACACTACACTATACTATTTCATAGTAAAGGGGATGTTACAAAGTACCTGCTATGAAAAGAGGGGTGAGGGTCTGAGAGCATAATAAGCCTGCAGCTTCACTTCTAGGGACACATGTCTCGTTTGTCAATACCATTTAAATCCTGTCTCTTGGATGAAAAATCTAGTTTTCCTCCTTGGAACCCATGAACATCCAGCTCTGTGATCTTCATTCATTCACTTACTAATTCGATGTATATTAAGACCTGCCACATATGTGCCAGACATATGTGCTAAGCACCCAGTGTATCTTATCTCACTTAATCTTCATGGCCATCCCACAGAAGAGGAGTTCTCCTTCTCTTGTGGTCATGGGTTCAAGTCCCACAGAGCTTCCAGGCCAGCAGAGGAGATAGACAAGTGAACAGGCATTGATGGTCCAGTGTGGTGACTGAGTTCATGGGGGGAAGAACAGAGAGGGGCTGTAGGACCCAGAGGAGGGGTGTCCTAACCCTCATCTGGAAGGAGAGAAGGCTGTTATAAAGAAGAGTTCCAGACAGATCAGTATTGGAGCTCAGTTTTAACAGATGGGCAGGAGTCAGCAGAGAGATGGTTCTAGGTCAGGAAGATGCACTGGCAAGGGCAGGAATTAACATGGCCAGCCTGGAGCACTGCAAGCTATTCATTGTGGTTGGAGCCCAGACTAAGTGGGGATGGTGAGAGAGGAGGCTATGTGCAAGGAGGAGGCAGCCTCTATAGTGCTGCCTGGGCCTCCTGGGTGCAGCCCTGAGGATCCCTCATTTTGTCCCAAAGGTAATAGGGAGCCACAGAAGAGTGCATGCAGTGGAATGATGCTGTTGATGTGGTGGGTCGGAGTGATCCCTGGTGTTACAATCTGGAGAATGATTGGTGGGGGCACAACTAAAGGCTAAGAGACTGGATCAGAGGCTTTTAGCCCAATTAAGTAACTCACTATTACTGCAAATATTTATTGATTATTTCACATATTGTAGTTCATGAAGTCAGAAGCCCCCAAAGTCCCCAAAGTCATAAATCTGGCCACTTAATTTCTCTTAGGCCAGTATGAGCCAGAATTGTGACATTAATTAGGACCCTGTGCCAGACCCAACCCATGGCCTTCTGAGGTCCCAGACCCAGATGCCTGAACTACTTATTTATTTACAGTGCTAATCCAATGACCAGTTCCTCAAGAAAGGCAGCAAGGAGGACATTTGGGTCCTATTTGGACCATAATTTTGGATAATTTATTATTATTATGAAATATTTTCTAATTGACTGAATATTAATTGACTGGAGCTGACATGACACAAATGCTTGTCTGTTTTCATCCCCATCCCCATGCAACCAGCAGTTCTAGCACTGCAGGAAACCTCGCTGTACTGAAACAGAGTTCTCTGGGGAAGGTGAACTTGCTTGGCCTTAAAGGCCAATTAGTCATGAGGGTACACAGCAACCTTCAGGTGAGCAAGTGACTGGAGATGTCTAGATACCTAGATGCATGAAAAGGCAGATCATGAGACCTGGTTCAAGACTTCAGAGACCTACTTGTTGGCATTCCCCCCACTCAGCAATATTTACCTAGCACCTTATGTGAGTTGCAGAGGTCAAAACAGATGTGGCCCTTGCCTGTGGAGGCTTATAGCTTAGTGGGGGGGGTACAGATATTAAACAGCTAATTATTCAAATGATGATTTAATTAAAATTGTGATAAATGCCATGGAAAGAAAGTTCAGGGTGAGAGCAGAGGGAAACACCACTGGGTCTAATCTAATTTTGGGGTGGGTGTCCTTGAGGGTGTGATGTTGGAAATGAGACTGGGAGACAAGTAGAGGATGACAAAATGGGATAAGGGTGCAATGGGGCAGTGGGAATAGTGGCTGGGAAAGCTCAGAGATGGGCCATGCAAACAAGGCCAACGAAGGTGAAGCACAGACAATGAACAAGACATGACCTGAAAGAAGGTGGTGCCTGCTAGTGCATCTGCAGCCTTCCCTTCAAATAGCTCCGTGGGGAGGAGAAGGGATCATTTATTGACAAACTATCTTTTCTTCCTTGTATTGCCTTTGATCCTGTCAAAGATAAGCTGTGGGTCTATTTCTGGGTTCTCTATTCTGTTCCATTTATTTGCCTATTCATTCACCAATACTATACTGCTTGATGACTGTAGCTTCTTCTTTAGTGTATGTCTAGAGTTGGATAGTCAGTCTACAACTTTGTTCTTCAATATTGTATTGGTTATTCTGCATCTGTTGCCTCTCTATATAAACTTTGGATCTAGTCAGTTTGTTGATATGCACAAAATAACTCACTGGGATATTAATTGGCACTGCATCAAATCTACAAAACAATTTGGGAAGAACTGACATCTTTTTTTTTTTTTTAAGATATTATTTATTTATTTGGCAGACAGAGATCACAAGTAGGCAGAGAGGCAGGCAGAGAGAGAGGGGGAAGCAGGCTCCCCACTGAGCAGAGAGCCCAATGTGGGGCTTGGTCCCAGGACCCTGAGATCATGACCCGAGCTGAAGGCAGAGGCTTTAACCCACTGAGCCACCCAGGCGCCCCAAGAACTGACATCTTAATAGTATTGAGACTTCCTATCCATGAACATGGAACATCTCTCCATTTATTTTGTCCTTCTTTGACTTTGTTTATCAGACATTCACAGTTTTCTTCATCTAGATCTTATACATATTTTGTTAGATTTATATTTAAGTATTTAACTTTGGGGCCGTTAATGTAAATGATATTTTATTGCATTTTTCGTTTCAAGTTTTATTTGTTCATTGCTGGTATATAGGAAAACAGTTGACTTTTGTATATGAACCTTGCTAAGTCACTTATTAGGTCCTTTGCTTTTCTGATGGCAGGCTAATGCCATTATTTTATAATTTATAATTAAATATATATAATATATATTTAAATAATATATAATAAATATAAATAAATATAATATATTTATATATAAATATATATAATTAAATAAATCTAATTAAATATAAACAATTTATAATTAAATGGTGTGAGGTGATATGACACCAAAAGCTCCATACATTTTAAAAAGAATTTGGTAGGTTTATTGTGGTTTGTTTGTTGTTTTGGGTGATACTTCTGTGATACCTAAAATCAAGCAAACAGGGGAACCTGGGTGGCTCAGTCAGTTGAATGTCTGACTCTTGGTTTTGGCTCAGGTCATGATATCAGGCATGAGCCTGAGATTGAGCCTGGCTGGCATCAGGCCCAGTGCTTAGTGGGAGAGTCTGCTTGAAGGTTCTTTCCCTCTGCTCCCCTCTCTCTTTCTCTCTCTAATATAAATAAATCTTAAAAAAAAACCCAAATGAGCAAAAAATTCCAATTCCTAAAACACAGTTTAAACATATTTTAAAGACGGAGAAAAAATAATGAAAGGGTTTTAGAAAGAAGATGTTTAATGTAATTAGTTACCTAAAAAGACTCTTGAAAGAAGATCCTGCAATTCTCTTTTGGTTCTCATAAAGGCAACACATTCTCAAGCAAACTTGTCTAGAAAACACCTTATATCCACCATAAAAGATGCGCACATCCTTTGGAAGTGGATCCAATTGAGGGTGTAGCTCTCTGAGGCTAGGTTTCCTGGAGACAGACTCTGAGAAGGAGATCAGCAGACAGGAAGTATTAGTTCAGTTTAGCTTTAGGAGTGAAGCCTGCGTGAGAGAGAAAGGAAGCAGTGCTGGGCAGAGGGAAGACTTGAACAGCAATGACAATGCTTTTGCAACAGAAACCTCGGTTTATTTTCTAGGCAGCTCTGGGGCTGAGATAGCCCTTCAGAGTTGTTTTTAATCAAAGTAAAGGCTCAGGTCTTTGTAGCTCAGCATGGGAGTGGGCTGCCCCTGTGGAGGGAGGCATGACCTGGGGTGATGTAGCGCCCTTTAGGTAAGGGCAATTCCTGGGGAAGGATGCTTGGTGAGCTCCCAGGAGTCCACACTCCCAGAATATGCTATGGGAACAAGTGCCTTGGTCCCAAGGGGCACCTGGGAGCCCATAACAGTGTTGACTACTGTACTGGAGAAGTTTTTGTCATGGGAAAGAAATCTTGGCAAATCTTGTAGGCAGTCTGAATGGTAAGCACTGAAGGCTTCATAGTCTAGTGGATAAATCCAAGTCACCAATAAAAGTGATACATCACAGCAAGACAGGAGCTCCAAAGGAAGGATATAATAAGAGCAAAAAAAAAAAAATACTGAGTACTCTATCTGGGGAGTGGTATCTAGCAGGAAGGATATTTGAAAATGACTTTGAAGTATGAGTAGGAGTTTGCCAGGTGGTGGGCAAAACAAATTTTTATCCTAATATCACTACTCCTTTTCCAATCCAGGACAAGACAGGCTGTCTTAGACTTTCATTACAACCAACAAAGGTTGAGTGAAAATACAAAAGTTCCATGTCGCTTTGGGAATGAGATGACTCAGTCTCTATCAACCTCTGAGGCTTTCATGGCAGTCAAAAGAGGAACCTATGGAGAGGAATGTGCTTTACGTGGAATTGGTTTGGTTTAGCTCAGATGTCCCCTGCTGCACTGTATCGCTCTCCTTTAATAGGATCCAAGCCCAAATTACCGAAGACATAGATGAAAATTTCACAGTGATTAAAGAGCCCCCTTTTCCCTCATCCATGCCTTTCCTCCAGAACTTAGCATTTAATTAGGCAAACATTCGTTATCTAGGGAGTTCCAAAGTTTCCAATGTAAGCATTGACCCAAAAAAGAAACCAGCATCATATTTTAGAAGTCACGGTTACAGTTGTTTTTGGTGAATTACCATTTATACATTTTCCATCTGTGAGTATTTTTCTGGAGTACCACCTGTTTTCTCCCCACTTTGGTAGTAGAGAATCCAACAGATCCTATCTCAGAATAAATGCATTTTATCTATAGTAGTTTTCCACATTTTCAGCAACATTTTTTTTAATCTCACAAAATAATCTCCCCTAAATACAAACCAGCTTTAAAGCCACAAATAGACATGGACGCTTTTAAAGCTTTTTTCAAATCTCTCACGAGAGCTCTGGGAAGTCGATCTTTAGAGAGAAACTCAAAGTGACAGTGAAGATGATGAGAAACCCGAGATGGGAGACACATCCTGTACCAGGAGCACTTTGCTAAACTGTAGAGCAGACAGGGAAGGGAAAGCTTGCAGTCGTGGAGAGCCTGAGTAGGGAGAAAGCCTGTCTTGGAATCTGAGGGATGTAGATGTTAAATTTCCTCTGTGTTCCTTGTGTAAGTCATGAAGACTTACATGAGTTACTTAACCTCCCTGACTCTTCGTTTCGGCCTCTATAAAACAGGGATCATAGTGCTCACTCCAGAGCCTGTGGTTTGAGGAGATGATGTCCCATGCATTGTAGATGCTTAATCAATGTTAGTGGTCTTCCTGCTCAGATTGCTTGCCATGCCAGATGCTTGGGTGAAAATGTACCTCTTCACTCTCAGCAAGCAGCCCCCATCTAATGAGAGCAAAGGCCTCTGGGATTGTGTTCCTGAGAAACGGACTGGGGCACCCCTAACCCACAGTAAACATAGAGTGCCTTATGAGTGGTTTAACATTATACTTCAGCAACTATTTTGTTTTTTAAGATTTTATTTATCTGACAGATAAATTTATGACAGATAAATTTATGACAGAGAGAGTGAGAGAGCATAAGCAGGAGGAACAGTAGAGGGAGAGGGAGAAGAAGGCTCCTTGCTCAGCAGTGCAGGGCTTGATCCCAGGTCCCTGGGATCACGACCTGAGCCAAAGGCAGACGCTTAACCATCTGAGCCACCCAGGTGCCTCTCAGCAACTGATTTAAACATAGTTTTCAAGTTTAAAAAAACATGCATATATTGTAATGTAGATGGAAAATTCTGTGTATTTCATTTTAAAACCCAGAATTCAGAAGAACCTCTTGTAGGGTGCTATAGATGGTACCTACAGAGCTTTGGGGGCATGACTTTAGGGTCCCCTGGCACCCTTAGGGTTCCCCTAAGGGTGCATGGTTCAGGTGAAGGGTTTGGAAGCCCTGCTTAGGGGCTTCCTGAAAGCCTGGTGGCTACTCTGTCATCATCTCCTAGCTTCCACAGGAGAATCAAGGGAGTCATATCAAGGAGATAGAAAGGACTTATGAAATATAACCATTTATTTTCACAGGTGGGTACAAAAAGTTGTTCAAAGACTAAAGGATAGATGGTCCCTAAGTAGAGCATCCTGCTCATCCATTGGTTAGGAGTATTGGGATCATGTAGCAGCTTTCCCTTAGTGCTATGTTGTGAGGGGAGCCATGTAATTTATCATCCAAACTGGGATATTTGAAAGGGAAGGGGTTTCTATTAGTGATGACAAGCACAAACCAGGCTGTGTGGTAGTCCAGAGCCCAGAGCAACCCTATGAAAAATGTTGTGGTCCCTTGATTCCATGACTCATATGACACATCATTGGAAACAAAAGGGAAACATTTAGGTGCCATTGGAATGTTTTCACGGGGAAGTCATGGTCTAATTTGTTTTAAAAGTTAAAAATCAGGGGCACTTGGGTGGCTCAGTTGGTTAAGCGACTGCCTTCTCCTCAGGTCATGATCCCGGAGTCCTGGGATCAAGTCCTACGTCGGGCTCCCAGCTCCATGGGGTGTCTGCTTCTCCCTCTGACTTCCCCTCTCATGCTCTCTCACTCTGTCTCTCTCTCTCTCTCAAATAAATAAATAAAATCTTTAAAAAAAAGTTAAAAATCACGCTAATTACTGTGTGTAGAGTGGATGGAGTCCCATCAGTGTGGTACCAGGGAGATCCATAAGGAGGCTGGTCTAGGGCTGATGGTGGTGGCCTCTGATTCACATCCACCTTCCAAGGCCCCAACCCAGCATTTAAAGAATCCTGGTGACTTCTTGCTCTAGATATTTCATGTTACCAATTTGTAGCTCTGGAAGCCTGGACAAATCACCCCACATTGCAAAAATAGAAAATGAGACAGACCACATCAGTTGCTTAGAGGAACATTTCAAGATATTGGACAAAGGAATTAAAAAAAAAGGGATAATCCTGAAAAAATTCTGCCTCCTGGTCATCTCAGTGCTTCGGTGATACAAACAAAGTTGGTTGACAAGAAAGTATCAAGAATACAAACAGAGAGACAGATGGTGTTTTAAGGCATAACCCTCTGCTTCAGGAAAAGATGTTCACATCTTGCATTTGGAAAGACAGAGAGGTTTTTTTTTTTTTTTCTTTTGGATGTTTCTGAAATATTCCTTGGGTGGTGGGGACAAGATGCTCAATATTTCACACATGTCACATTCTTTCCCACCCCAGGGCCTTTGCACATACTCTCTTCCTTTTCCTGGAAGGCTTCTCCCCACTCCTTGCACAACTAGCTCCTTCTTTTCCTCTGTGTCTCAGCTCAGTGCCATGTCTTGGGTGGCCTTCCCTAACCCATCCAGCTAAAATAGATTGTCCCCTTGTCATCTGTCATCTTGGCCTTTGTGCTTCTTTTTATACACCTGACACAATCTACCACCATTTGACTTGTCTACTTCCTTGTGTAACTTGTCTTCCATTCTAGAAGGTAAGCATCATGAGGAGAAAAATGACTTCTGCCTTCTTCACTGCTTCACCTTCAGGACCCAGAAACAGTGCCTGAGATATGTCAGGAGCTCAGCAAATATCGTGGAATGGAAAAAAAAAATGATTCTCAGGTTGATCAGGGGCTCAGAGGGCATCTCTGAACTTGCCCCCATAATTTTGTCACTAAGGCAGTGGTGACTCATCCCGGGGCCATGAAACACAAGAAGGCAAATCCTTCCGTCTGGATGAAGAGTTCCCTCCACTGGACACAGGGAGGCTATTTCCAAAGACATTGAGTGTGTCTGCAAGCCTTCCTCCCAGAGTCCATTCAGGAGGTGGGACATAGAGCCCTTCCTTCTGGCACTTACACCCCTGTTCCAGACACAACACAGACCACGCCGGTCAGGCCAGCAGGAGTCTCAGGAGCAGCCTTAAGTCACACAGCTGTCCTGAGGCGGGAGTGTAACCCGGGCTGGGGTCCTAGATCACTGGGCCCGAGGAGGAGGTCATTTATCACCTAACTCCACAAAGCCTCTGCGACACCTGGGGAAGCTGCTCGGAGTGCTTCACTGAGCATGGAGTAATTGTCCACATATGTAACTGTCCCTGCACTCAGGAGGGCTGCCTTTCCTTTTTCATTCTCCGCCCCTTTCTTTATTGCTAAGATTTATTCCCTCCCTCCCTCCTTCCCTTCCTTCCTATTTTGTTTTCTAAAAGGGAGTGGTGTTACCATTGGAAAAATACAGTGTGATTAGTGTAGATAAGAGGAGGCAAGGGACAGAGGACTCATAGAGGACTTCTTTCTAGAGCACAAGGACAGCAAACCCAGGAGGACCCCCCACCCTGGAGACCTCGGTGCCCAGGGTCAGCCATGCTCCTGTATGTGCTGGGTTCTCCGGGAAATGTGGGTGGTAGAGGAAGTCAGCCTGGTCCTGGGGCTGTGATAGACCTGGGTTCAAATTCTGGCTTCCTCCTTTACTTTCCCCAGACATCGTAAGAGATGTGACAGCATCTTACAAAGAGGGTGGGCTCTAGGGGAGGTCAGACATAGGTCCGAGTGCTTTTCCCATTGCTCCTGTGACCCGAGTGCCTTTCCCATTGCTGCTGTGACTCAAGCTTCTTTCCCCAGTCCTCACAGTGGGGTACGAACAGTGAGTCACCCACTATCCTGGTGGAGGAGAACAAAGGCAACGGTAAGCATGCAGATGCCTGACAAACTGTAGTGTCCTACAGACAGGTGGCAGCAACGATGATGATGATTAACCTTGATGGATGACACAGCGCCACTCACAGGGAGTGGACGGTCCAGGAACACCTTCCTCCAGAGTGGCTTCTGTGGGAGGAGATTCTGGTGCCATGTCCTCCAAAGGGTGTTTGACATAACCTCTCTGTGAATGAATTGGATGTAAAGTCAGGAGAAGGGGAAAGAGAGAGATTCTAGGCCTTGGCCATTTGCTGTTTGGATGACGCAGTGAGATCTTGGGAAGGTGGCCCCATGTGGCTTCGTGGGCGGATAAACAAAGAGTCCTTTGTTTTCTTTGACCACCGTTTGGCTGACCCAGGAGATGGCCACCGCATAGAACGGGTGTTGTAGAACATCTGCTCCCTATTTAGAGGGGCCATTGGAGCAGCTGGACTGGCAGCCGGACTGGCTCATGGGTTGGTGACAGCATGGGCTCCGGAAGCCCACCCATCTGGCTGTCTGTGTGCCCCGGGGCATGTTATTCAAACTTTTCAGACTCAATTCTTGCACTCATGAAACAGAACCTCTAATTCAGGGACTGTGGGAGTCTGAAGTCCCCTGAGAATTCCCTGGATGGGGTTGGGGTGGGCAGAGAGACTAGAGTCCCACAGTCATCCAGACCCCTGGCTCTGCTCTGCTTTGGTTCTGTCCCATGATGATCCAGACAGGGAAGTTCTCAACTTTCCCAAACTACGACCCTCTCTTCCCCCACATTTAGATCCAAGTTTGTAAAGGTTTGCAAGTGAGCTGGAGGAGGAGGAGGAGTTCATATCCTAGAGATAGTAATGACTATAAAGTAGACTTGAGGCATCTTCTTTAAAATGTCAGCCGACTGAGTAAAGAAGGTCTCCCTCACCAATGCAAATGGGCATCATCTGGTCTGTTGAGGGCCTGAATGGAATTAGAGGGCAGATATAGGGCAAATTTGCTCTCTGCTTGAGCTGAGACATCCCTCTTCTCCTGCCGTTGGACGTGGGTGCTTCCGGTTCTCAGGCTTTCAGACTCAACTGAATCACAACACCAGCTTCCTTGTTCTCCAGCCTGCAGATGACAAATTGTGGGACTTCTTGGCCTCTGTAACCCCATGAGTCAATTCCTATAATAAATCCCCTCTTAATGTATCTCTAGATACCTTTTTCTTCATTTCTTATAACCCTTCCAACTTCATCCCATCTAGCTGGATCCCTACGTTAGTTTTCTGGGGCTGCTATAACAAAGTGTTTTAAACTGGGTACAGCTTAAAACAATAGATATTTATTCTTTCATAATTCTGGAGGCTAAAGTCCAAAATGAAAATGTTGGCAGGGTCACCCTCCTTTCAAAACCTCTAGAAGAAGATCCTTCTTTGGCTTTGCTGGCTTCTGGGACCCCCAGGCATCCCTTGGCTTCTGGTAGTATCACCTCAATCTCTGTCTATCTACATGTGTCTTCTTATAAAGACTGTCTCAATTACTTATGATGTCATCTTAGTTTGATTGTATCTACAAAGAACCTATTTCCAGATAAGGTCACATTCACATTGGAGGTTAAGGTTCCAGTACATCTTTTTGGGAGACACTGTTCAATCCACCATAGTTTTCTTTCCTCTCCTGTTCCTCATGTCTCTGCTTCCTCACCCTTCCCTCACAGAATGCCCCCCAAAAGCTGCATGTTCTTCTCTATTACACAGAGCTCTTTAGCCCTCCTGAGCACCTGCAACCAAAGTATATCATCACTTATCCAAAATCATCAGGGTGACCATGACTTTCAGTTCAATAGGGTCCATCCTTTCTAGAACCCAGACCATTGCTTCTTTGCTTTTCTTTCTCATTACTCACAGCACCCAAACGAGATCATGTTATACATACTGTTATATACCTTGTTTTTGTTTGTTTGTTTGTTTGACTTTACTTTGCAGTCAATCGTGAACATCTTTCCATGCCAACACATAGAATTCTACAGCATGCTTTTTAAGGGAGGGCCGTGTAAAATTTTGTCATGCATGCTTCTTCCATAATTTAATTAACCAATCACCAGATGTTGGTTCACGGGCCACCTCCACTTTTATGCTGCCGATCGCATCACCGCGATGAGCTCCCCCGGAAGTCTGAGCTCTGGAATTCAGTGGTTTCCCCTGATGGGCTTTTATCAACATGCACACTGGGTGAACAGGAGGCACGCGCTTTGTCAAGCCAGCAAAATAACTGCAGCCAGAGCTAAAGATGGGTGCGAGCTCCTGACGCAGCACCTTGTGCTGTCCATTAATAGGGCCATATGATGCTCTGATGCCTTAAATCTGCAGACCTGTCTAATTCTAGAAGGAAACGGATGGAGCCCATCCTGGAGTCAGTGTTTGGAAACAACAAAAGGGAAGCTTTATTAACACTGGAAATGTACTCTCAGCTCATGTTTCCTTTTCAACACCCGTCTTGTTCATCTCACAGCTCAATGAACTGTTAACGTCACATATATCTTTTGTTCCAGCACTGAATCCAGTTACTCCAGGCTTCTGCTAACTGCAGACAGATGAGATTTAGTTTTCCCAGGGAGCAAGAGGAAGAGAGAGAGATTAACTCTGTGTAGATCGCCTTGGCAGGGCTGAGGTGGGGGTGGGGGGTACATGCTGCTTTTTTGATCCATGGGGCACCAGATACTTCCATCTTCTCATGGTGTGATTGTAAACTTCAGATCTGTTTTCCCCTGTTGATGAAGGCCTCTGTTCACTCCATTCTTTAGTAAAAATTGTTGAGTTGAATATGGCTGCTGCCTGTCCACTTGAAGAGAAGTTGAGAGCCATTGAGATTCCAGAAAGGAGCACTTTCATGTTCAGGCCCAGAAGATGACCCACCATTTAACCCTGATTTCCCATAGTTCACCCCAGATGAGGTGATGACAAATAAAGGCAAATAAAGACAATCTAAAGGCAAAGGATATTTTGTCCTACTTGCCTTGATGGGCCTGATACCTTCCTTAATTTGACCTTGAGAGTTTTCAAGCTGATGTCTGTCCTTGACTCTAATCCTTGCTCTTATATTGCCCCAATTCACTGTCAGAGCATTTCTTGATTCTCCTAATCCAGAGGTGTAATGCATTGGGTGGTGGTGGTGGGGTTGCACATCAGGGCTTCACTGCAAATTTCAAGTTCAGAAGAACTGTCTCAGCTTTAGTGTTTTTTTTTTTTTTTGTTTGTTTGTTTGTTTGTTTTTTAATGAATTGAACACCAAGAGGTATGGAATCCCTAGAGTTAGTTTCAGGCCCTAAAAGAAACCAGGGTTTTGGAGTCAGAACATGTGGGTCAAATCTCTCCTAATATTTATTATGGCTGTCATTTTGGGTGAGTCAAGGCCTTTCCTCATCTGTCAAGTGGGGCCTATATGAGATCTAACCCCTCTAGGGAATTTTGCTACTTTCAAGGTAAATGTGAATGAAGCAGCACTTTAAAAACTTCCAAGTGGTTGACCATGGGAACTTACTGATTTCTGGGACACAAAGGAATGTGTAATTTGGAGTTTGTGGACCTGGGTTTGGATGCTGTTTCTACTTCTCTGAGTTGAATTTCCTCATCCATAATATTTATAATAGCTAACAGCAGTTGAGGGTCTATTATGTGTCATGTGCAGTCTTAAATGTTTTATGTGGGTTAAACTATCAACTTGCAATATAATATTCATGAGGTAGATGCCACTAATATCTTCATTTTAGAGAAGAAAAAACAGAGGCACAGAGTGATGAAGAACTCTCTGGACTTGTTGAAGATCATCCAGGTAGTAGTTGTTATAGTTGGGCTTTGACAAACTGGACAGAGCTCTACCTCTGTCATTGGGTTGTTGTGAGGATTAAGTTGGCACCTTTCAGATTTTTCCACCACAAGGTTACCATTTCTCCCTTTGTACTTGACATTATGTGATGAGATATTCCAAGATTATGCCGATATCCTTTTTCTCATAAAACTCACCACCCACTGACAATAGTATCCACTGACAATTCCTACCTAAATTAGTTTCTCCATGATGGTGGCTGGACGGTGATTTTCTATTTCCACCATTCCTCCCACATTTACTAGTAGGAATTCTACTGTAAGGAAGAATTTTCTTGTTTCCCTATTTGTTCACTAATTAACTAACTAACGAATGAATGAACTAACCAACCAAACAATACCAGGATGGGATTAATGGATTCCTATTTTATTTAATGAATTGTAATCCATTATGATCATTATTTACTCTGATGCATAAATTGTCCCAGATTTCCCTAGTGGAAGGCCGATCAACTGGTTCCCATGTATTTTTAAGCCATTTCTTTACTTTCTGGAATAAGATATTCCATGTTTGTTTTATACTTTCCCACCCTGCTCCAGCCCTAGCATCAGCCATTTCTTCAAGAGTCCCTGGTTCCTGTTAGTAAAAGATGGTATTTAGAAACCAAGGATTGGGTGCTCAGTGTGCTCATTCTATTGGACTGTCATTGTTTCCAGGTTATTTCAATGGACAGTGCTAGAAAACAAGTAGGTGTGTATGTACACCCATACATCTCTATGTCTATGTGTATGTATGCATATACCTATCTATCTCATAAATTTATATCAATACTTCCAATTCCAATCCAACACTACAGCATTCATTCCTGCTTTTTACTTTCTCATATTTTAAAGAAAAAAAATTTTTTTTGACAGAGACAACACAAGTGCATGGGAGTGAGTGGGGGGGAGGGCAGCAGAAGAGGGAGAGAATCTCCCATCCAAGTACTAACCAGGCCTGACCCTGCATAGCTTCTGAGATCAGGTGAAGAGAGAGAGAATCTTAAGTAGGCTCCTCCTGAGCATGGAGCCCAATGCAGGGCTCGATCTCACAACTCTGAGATCATGACCTGAGCTGAAATCAAGAGCCAGATGTTTAAATGACTGAGCCACCCAGATGCTGTTTCCCTTCCCATATTTTAAAATTTATCTTCTGACAGTGAGCAAATGGTCCTTACTTTTCTCAGAATATTAACATAATTGTTAATATCCCTTTGGATAACCAATCTCCCAATCAGATCATTCTGGGTGCCCGTTTGCCCAGCCACATCACTGCCCTATACCGCCTTCTGTCTCTTGGACAGCCAGCATTATACTATCTCTATTCCCCTGATGGAGGGAAATTCAGGGAGGAACTCTGGATAAGAAGGTCCTACATTTAGGCCACTGTAGGAGATAAAAGCTCATGGTGGCACTTCTCTCAATCCAGATGCATTTATTGAGGTTATACTCATATTCACTCACTGTGTTGGATATTGGGACTCCACACGTAGATAAATCCTGGTTTTGAACCTCAAAAACCTCATTGTTTCATATAGATTGATATTGCTAACTAGAGTGTCAAAGATGCTGTGTAGGTTCCCTGCTACATGACTGACTCCGCCAGGGAAGGTGTAACAGAAAAGGGACCTCGCTGGGTGGCTATGAGTTGGCTAAGTGAGTGAGGGGTGGGTGTGTACTGGAAAAGGACATTCTAGGTAGAGGGCACAAGAAGCCAAAGGCACAGAAGCATGAAATTATTTGTTCATTGGTAGGACTGCCACTCTCATCATCCTTTGGCAATTGACTCTTGAAGGTCAGGTGATTGCTCACAGTCAAGGACATCAGAGGCATGTGGGTTCACCCAGCAGACCAATAATTTAATATACCATCAAACTTATGGTATTTAAATCTTAATATTGGATTTGTTCGAGAGAGTCAGGAAAATAGTATTTGATTCATAAAAACACACATATCTCTTTATTTAGTTGAAAAGTAAAAGACTTATTATAGGATTTTCCAGGTCATGTAGCTCTTTGGGAATATTCCCAAATAATCAGTTGGCTGGTGTAGGGCAGGCGGTATGATAGGCAGTTACCTCCTGCTATTTGTACAGCTTTAGGTGGGTGACTGCAGGTGCTTTCTATGACAAAGGACAGGACAAGTCAACTATATTTTATTATGTAAGGAGTTGCAGGTGAAACCTGAATTATCTGACACCACATTCCTTGTGGGTTTCAGCAAGGCTTTATTTAGCACCTTGTATAGGCTGGCATCCTGAGCAGCTGCCCAACTGCTTATTCTAGTTTTTCTATGGCTCTGAGGTGAACCAGGGTCACAGCAAATTCTTCTGGTTGGTGCTGACATCCTTTCACTACTTTTTTTTTTAAGCTTTTTAAATTTAAACATATAATGTAACCCCACCACCCTCTCCCAACCCCTCTCCCCCCCACCCCCCTCAGTTTGTTTTATGACATTAAGAGTCTTTTTTGGTTTGTCTCCCTCCCGATCCCATCTTGTTTCATTTTTTCTTTTCCTACCACCTTAACCCCCACCCCCATTGCATCTCCACTTCCTCATATCAGGGAGATCATGTGATAGCTGTCTTTCTCCAGTTGACTTATTTCGCTAAGCATAATACGCTCTAGTTCCATCCATGTTGTCACAAATGGTAAGATTTCATTTCTTTTGATGGCTGCATAGTATTCCATTGTATATATATACCACTTCTTCTTTATCCATTCATCTGTTGATGGACATCTAGGTTCTTTCCATAACTTGGCTATTGTGGACATTGCTGCTATAAACATTCGGGTACACATGCCCCTTTGGATCACTACGTTTGTATCTTTAGGGTAAATACCCAGTAGTGCAATTGCTGGGTCATAAGGTAGCTCTATTTTCAGTTTTTTGAGGAACCTCCATGCTGTTTTCCAGAGTGGTTGCACCAGCTTGCATTCCCACCAACAGCGTAGGAGGGTTCCCCTTTCACCACATCCTCGCCAGCATCTGTCATTTCCTGACTTGTTCATTTTAGCCATTCTGACTGGTGTGAGGTGGTATCGCCTTGTGGTTTTGATTTGTATTTCCCTGATGCCCAGTGATGTGGAGCACTTTTTCGTGTGTCTGTTGGCCATCTGGATGTCTTCTTTGCAGAAATGTCTGTTCATGTCCTCTGCCCATTTCTCCCCTCTGATTATTTGTTCTTTGGGTGTTGAGTTTGCTAAGCTCTTTATAGATTTTGGATACTAGCCCTTTATCTGATATGTCGTTTGCAAATATCTTCTCCCATTCTGTCAGTTGTCTTTTGGTTTTGTTGACTGTTTCCTTTGCTGTGCAAAAGCTTTTGATCTTGATGAAGTCCCAATAGTTCATTTTTTCCCTTGCTTCCCTTGCCTTTGGCGTTGTTCCTAGGAAGAAGTTGCTGCAGCTGAGGTCGAAGAGGTTGCTGCCTGTGTTCTCCTCAAGGATTTTGATGGATTCCTTTCTCACATCGAGGTCCTTCATCCATTTTGAGTCTATTTT
>RCUC01165924.1:0-59223 GCA_003697995.1 Taxidea taxus jeffersonii
CCCCCCTGCTTTTCCTCCTCTTCTCTGTTGTCCTGGGTCTCTGCAGCTGTGCTTGTCAGGTCCCCAAACTGGCTTGATCTCCACCTCCTCAGGGTCCAGGGCATTATTCCAATTTCCTGTGCCCTGGGGGGTGGGGGTTCAGGTGGGAGTATGGTTGGTGTTGGAGGTGGTGATAATGATTGCAATGGTGAGGATATAGATCAAGTTTTCCAAACAAATAGCTTAAGGCAGAATTTTACAATAAAAACAAAAACTCTCTGGATAGATCTAATTAAACTCCTTCCAAAATTCAAAAGATGATTGTTGACTTTTGTGGGGGGGAAAAAGAAAGGATTTATTTAAAAATTCTGTGTCAACTCCCCTTTTCTCGCCTCCCTATCCCATGTTCCCTCAGACAAAAGAGGAACACTAAACATTAATAACTCCTTGGCTTTATGTAGGAGTGCTTTTCAAAGCACTTTTATATCTAGTATCTCAAGATAACTGGATGGAGTTGGGTAGCCAGTTTGTTTCCTGATAGGAGCAGTTGGCCAGAGAAATGCTAAATAATTTGCTCAGGTTCATGCAGGCAATTCACAGCAAAGCCAAGACTAGGACTCAGGAGAAAACACTACACAATGAGCAGGTATGATTTCTAAGCATCTATCACTTGACATAAATGGTACCTGAAGGTACTGGCAGGAGCGTTCTTGTTGACAAGACTCTGACTTCACCATGGCCTGGTCCATGTTAACGGAGGCTTTCTGGTAAACCTCCCTGGCACGGCTGACCGTCAGAGTGGAGGACCACGCGCTCTTCTTCAGGAGCGGTGTGTCCAGGTTGACAGGCAGGTTGGCACAGGTGGAGCACTTGACGTCGTTGTTACTCCGGGAGGCCTTGACCGCCTGCTCGCTGATGGTGTTGTAGGCTTCCATGAAGTACTGCGAGGCCGAGCGGTCGGGGCACCTGCCCATGGTCATCACGCCGGACGGCGCGTGGTAGATGCACATGTCGCCGTCGAGGTTGTCATCAGAGCTCCACCAGCCCGGGGAGGTGTTGGGCCGGGCCTTGGGGTCCGAGCGACGCTCCTTGCTCTTGCTGCGCTTGCCATACCGCACGGTCTGTGTCTCGTCGGGGCTGGCTTTGCCCCCGTTGACGCTGCCCTTGGATGGGCCCTCCAGGGAGTGCGACTTGGTGAAGAGCTTCTGGACTGAGTGGACCAGGTGGCGGATGCGGCCGGGGCTGTCGCTGCGGTGCTCCACGGCGGTGCGCTTGTACTGCAGCGTGTGATAGCCATCCCGGTTGAGCGGCAGCTGCCTCTCAAACTGGTCCAGGAGGTTGGCGGGGATGCGGTTGGCCTTGGTGGCCAGAGTGCGCGGCACCAGGGCGCACTCGTCTTTCAGCTCCTGTTGCGACGTGTAGTGCCTGCGCGGGAAGGTGCTGCTGGCCAGCGGGTCGCTGAAGGGGCCCACGCACTCAGCCTGGAAGGAGTTTCGCTGAGTGTAGTAGGGGTGGTCCGCCGGGTGGTGCTCCACCGGGCTCAGCAGGTAGGGCTTGCGGTCCGAGTGGTGCGACAGCGAGTCACAGGCTGAATCACAGGTGACTCCGTGGTGGTGGCTGCGGCTGCCCGATAACCCTTTCATTGCTGATGGGCGGCAACCTCGGGGGTCATGGACACCCTGTGGTTAGGTTCCAGACCCGTCTTCTGCAAAGACCTGGGGGCAACGAAGAATAAGAGAGGGATGATGGTTAACACTTGGTAAATAGATGTTGCACTTTTGAGTGTCTACTACTGTGTTCCCTTTCTGGCAGAAGAACTCATCAGGGTCCTTGAAAGTAGTTTTAATATATTATTGGATAAGCTCTATCCCCTCTATAGGGTGGGAAAGCCCACTCCAGTCAGGTACCCGGAGATGGTGGGGTGAAAGCTAGTGAATCTGGAAAAGGAAACTATAAAAATGCTAAATTTTTTTTTCCAGGCAATTCTTTTTTTTTTTTAAATTAACATATAATGTATTATTTGTTTCAGGGGTACAGGTCTGTGAATCATCAGTCTTACACAATCAGTCTTACACAGTCACCATAAAATGCTAAATTGTTTCAACATTACCCAAAAGCAAACCCCCTCCCTCTAGGATTCCAGTAAATGGATGGATCTTTCCCTTGCTTCTCTGGTTTTAGCCTTGTCTGTTAAAAGTAAAGCATGCAAAAAAAAAAAAGTAAAGCATGCACACCCTTAGGGCTCAGTTTCTCTGGGAAGCCTCTGCTGAACCCCACTTGCAGAGAGAATAAGTTCCCCTCTGTGTTTCCATGGCATCTGCTGCACACTCTCTCAGCTCCTATGAAATTGTTTGTCTCAGGCATTCCCTGGTCAGTTTTGTTTGTCTCTTGCAGGCGGGCTTACCTCTTAGCCACCTTTCTATCTCTCTACCTAGCTCCAGGCCAGTTAGGTAAACACACAGTAAGTACTCCATTAATGTAAATAAAATAAATGTGGGTGGAAAAAAATGAGAGAAGCGACTGGCCCCTTATAACTTCAGGATATATCTATCTTCTGTCACATGCCTTCCCAATAGAATTCTGTAGTAACAATTACAGCTCACAAATAACTACCCCCCCCCCCCAGCACCACAGTAATTAGAATGGAAAATAGTGATGGTGGCAAATAAATCAGAGCTGTAGAGAAAATCTGCCCCTATTTTCTGTCCTTAAAGGGATCAAGAGCTTCTTCTTCTTCTTCTTTTTTAAAAAGATGTAGTT
The DNA here is from genome assembly GCA_003697995.1 of Taxidea taxus jeffersonii. Taxonomy (NCBI): domain Eukaryota; kingdom Metazoa; phylum Chordata; class Mammalia; order Carnivora; family Mustelidae; genus Taxidea; species Taxidea taxus. Next base: position 2,740 of record RCUC01165924.1, read on the forward strand.
ATTTAAGAGAGAGGGAGACAGAGTGTGGAGGCGAGAATGGGGGGAAGGGGCAGAGGAAGAGGGAGGGAATCTCAAGCAGATGCCAAGCTGAGTGCAGAGCCTGACCCAGGGCTCCATCTCACAACCCTGAGATCATGACCTGAGCCAAAACCAAGAGTTGGACTCTTAACCAACTGAGCACACAGGAGCCCCAAGAGTTTCTTCCTTAACAAATGGAGAGTGGTTGAAGGATAAGCTTGAATTGACTAGTTTGAATATCATGGCATCTCCATTTCCTGGTTTAAAGGTTTCTAGTTAAATGTTCACAAGTGATAGAAAGATGGCCAAAGGAAAGGCCCTGGAAATGTTCCTGAGGACACAGAGGATCTGGGCCTGAGAGCAGATATGCCTCAGAGAGAAGTGACCCCAACAGATCCACCTGTGGGGACTCAGCTCATTCCAAGCACAGGTCTTCCCTGTGCTTTAGTAGCAGAGGCTGCTGTTCCATAGAGCAGATTATCTTCTTTTGACTCTAACTTCTTTCGAGCTAACTAAGATCCTGTTAACAGTATGATTTATTTTGAAAGCTTCCTATAACAAAAATTGTCATTATAAGAGTTGTCCTGAAAAGCCAACATGACTGTCCGAAATATCACTAATGTCATTTCAGATATTCAGAGAGGGAGAGATAAATGGTTTACTTTAAAAACAACCACAACACAATAAAACACACATGCATGGCCTAATGAAGAAAAATGCATACTTTTGAGAGGTCAGGTCTTTCTATTCCATGGGCTGTACTATATATGGGAGTTCCTGACAATGTTGAAAATCCCTATCCAGATTTTATGACCCCCTGTTTTTCTCCTACTCTGTCAGTGTCTGCATTAATGGACCAACAAAAATGATTGGGGGCATTTAATCACTGGAGTCTTTCAGAATTGGTTAGTTTACTAAATTATGAGTTCCTTGAGGGTAGGGACTATGTTTTACCCATCCAGTACTCCGCAAATGCTTGGCTGATGGAGCAAACTGGGTAAAATATTTATTCAATGAATTAATGCATCAGTGCAAAATTTCCCAGTGTGGTCCAGACTGTGATTCGAGTGAAGTGTATTGAGTGAAAAGATGACTGTGTGACGAGAGAAGGGCCATGCGCAAGGAAGGGACCATCTCATGGGTATTCCAGAGACCAGTGGTTTCGGAGTGCAGGAGGAGGCAGGCAGATGGATGCTCCTTCTACCTCTGAGAACCTTTGACTTTTGAGCCTCCATGGATGGCTCATCAGAGAATATCCCACCTCTTGACATTCTCTACCTGTCTTGAACTTAAAGTCTGAGGAGCTTGCCTGCCCTACCGACTATAGGATGTCTAGACAGAGGACAGTCTGTTCTGAAGGACAGAAAGAAACTGACGCCTGAAGAGATAAAAAGGCAAGAAGGACTCATGATATCTGTGGGTCAGGTAAATCAAAACTTCCCCACTGAACAGAGACTAATGAGGAAGGAGATTTTTGCAAAAATACTTTGGGACTGCTTTGTATGATATTACGATCCTGTGATTAGTTTGTGGGAAGGCAGGATTTAAGAGGGTTAAAAACATGTTTTTGGCAAAACTGTGGCACAAACTAATTTAGATGGAAAAATCCATTGCATGAGGGAGTCTCTCTATATAAAACAGGTCCCATTGAAGACATTTTTGGCTTTTAAATATGGACTTAAATGTAAAAAAAAAAAAAACACCCACAATAAATAACAACCCAGTAGGGTTATAGTTACAGAAGAAGTCTTAGGATTACACATATTAAAATCTCTGTGAAATAATGAAATAATACTTTAGAATTTTCCTTCTGAAGTAGCTGGGTTTCAGGTAGATACTTTCTACAAAGTAAAATGTGAAACTGGCAAGAGCTGAAAACATGAATTATACATATTTACTCCAAAATGAACAAAATTGACTCACTGTTCAGTATTTAGTTATCTTTACTACAAAAACAGCATTTGACATAAAACAATGTTACCTGAGGACTAGTGGAGCAAATGAAGAGCTTTTACAAAGCCATTTGTGATGAATTAGTTAAATAATGTCACCAACATAATTTTTGTAAGTTAAACAGAGCATTAGTTTTACGAAAATATAAGTGGACGATTTTCAGCACAAAGTCAAGCACTTATATTTTCTTAGAGGGTAATACATTGCAGCAAGGATAAATAAGTTAGTTTTCCTTTTTCTTAATATTTGTAAAAGGATACTGAGATCTTATTCCTTTTTCTCTAGGATGTGGGCAAATAAGGTCATGAGAAAATGGCAATAAACAATCATAAACATTTCTAAATGCTCAATCTGTCTTTCTGGTCCAGGCCAAATAAACAACTTAATACCTTGGCCAACCAAATGCATACAGCAAATCTGCAATGGCCAAAGGCTTATAATATGCTCAGAGAGACATGACCTAGTCAAGAAAAAAGAGGAATAACAATTCCTATTATCTTCTGTATTCTTGGGAAAGGAGGCTGTGAGCCCCTGAATTAGATTTTAAGTGGCCATAAGAGATTTCTCAAAATGGAAAGGGAAATTGCCTTTCATGCCTTCCTTTTTGAACAAGGGTGGGAAATGTGGGTCAACACGCCTTCATAAGAGTTTCTATGACTACGGCGATTATCTCTGATATTTTTCTTCACTATGACTTCAAAATTGTGTTTTGTTGTCCTCTTAAGTTCGATTTTACTGTCAGACCATATGTTCTGATTTTTGGCTTGGAAAATTTCTTGACTATATTGGCCACCATGAGATGAGCTCTGAGGTGTGAAATGCATATGGGTTTTTTTTTTCCCAAAACATCTGTAAAAAAAAAAAGACTTATTTATTTATTTTTGAGAAAGAGTGCAGGAGTGGGGGAAGGGGCAAAGGGAAAGGGAGAGACAATTTTAAGCAGACTCTATGCTGAGCATAGAGCCCAATGTGTGGCTTGATCCCACAACCCCAAGATCAAGACCTGAGTGGAGACCAAGAGGTGGAGGATTAACTGAGCCACTCAGGTACCTGAGACATGCCTGGTTTTTAGAGTTCCCACACCTGGAGCAGAAGCATTGCTGTACCAATGATGACTAAAGCAAGAGCGATCCAGCACTCTAAAGGAAATTCTCAAAATAGGTAATTTATTAGACCCTAGGGAAAAACAAACAAACCATATATTAGAAGATGCTGACAAGGGGAAAATAGTCTTGCAAAGCTGGCAAGTCCTTATTTCACTTTGATTTCTCTGCATGTCTTTATTTAGAGCTACTGTTCTTGATTTTTCTTTACATGCAGATAGAAGAACCAAGTGAAGGGCTTCTACTCTCTCATTTAGTGAAGACTGACAACCAGACCATCATGACTTGCTTTAGAAAGACAACTTGAGGGACCCTGTCTAGGAGAACAGGGAGCACTGTGTTCTGGTTTGGGGACACATCAGGATGAAGAAATCTCCACAAGTCTTTTCAGGGTCAAGTGGCCTTTTTGGCTTTCCTCCATGCAACCTGCCTGTGTTAGGTTGTAACATTCAATGAAATAGAGAAAGGATTCCCTTATCAAAGAGTATAAAGTAGTCTCAGAATAATGACTATGTTTCCCAGTCTCCCTAGATGTGCACAGGTGACTAATTCTGGCTAATGGAATATGATTGGAAATGGCATGTGCAGTTTCTGGGAAATGTCTCTAAAGTGCAAGGCATACCCTTCTTTACTCCTTGTTGGAGTGGCACAAGATTTGAAGAAGTTGGCCAAAGTGGAGGGCCACGTCGGCCCAGCTCTGTATTTTGCTTATGCCGGAGGAAACAGACCTTTATTTTTGCCTATGCCACTGTTATTTTGTTTTCTGATGCTTGCCTCTGAACCTTAAGCGAGATGCTTAAGCGAGATGGGCAGTCAAGGCCAAATCCCCGGGAGCTTTCGTAAGCTATCCTAGTACCCAGGACTTGGCTTTGCAGGTGGTGGTACTCCACGAGAGCAATTTAAAAGACACAGTGACATGGCCATCCATGTACTCAAGATTTCCCTGGCTATAGCTACAGACTGGATCTAAGGAAGGAGAGAGACAAGGGAATCTAAAAGAAGCAATCATTTCTTGCTTGGGCTGTTCAGGAGGAGGCTGAAAAGGAGGAAAGGGTACCTCCAAGGAAAGTGAGAATGTGGCCCAGTGGGGCAGTGCCTCCCTTTGCAGGCCTCTCTGCTCAGACACATGTGTTTCCACTATAGTCTAAACACATAGGGCACTTTTTCTGCACGGAACAAAACTCTATGGAATATGGATGCAGGTTCCCCAATGTTTATAGCAGCAATGTCCACAATAGCCAAACTAGGGAAAGAGCCCAGATGTCCATCCACAAATGAATGGATACAGAAGATGCGGTATATATATACAAGGGACTACAACTTAGTCATCAAAAAAGCCCCCAAATCTTGCCATTTGCAACAGCATGGATGGGGCTAGGGGGTATTGTGTGAAGCGAAATAAGTCAATCAGAGAAAGTCAGTTATCCTATGATCTCACTCATATGTGGAATTTAAGAAACAAAACAGAGGATCATAGGGGAAGAGAGGAAAAAATAAAACAAGACAAAATCAGAGAGGGAGATAAACCATAAAAGACTCTTAATCATAGGAAACAAAGGATTGCTGGAGGGGTGGTGGGTGGAGGGATAGGGTAACTGGGTGATGGACCTTAAGGAGGGTACATGATGCAATGAGCCCAGGGTGTTATATAAGACTGATGAATCACTGACCTCTACTTCTGAAACTGATGATGCATTATATGTTAAATAACTGAATTTGAATAAACAAATGGATGCAGGTTTCCTATCAGCAATTTTTTACTCTCTTAGTAATAAAACCCAATTCTGTGGGGATCAAGAAGGAAGAACTTCATGAATGCTTAATGGGTTTGTGATTTTAAATAAAGAGTAGAGGGACGGTTCTCACTAATACACTACTGAAAAACAAAGCTATGCCATTTTAGGATAAAAGTAAACAGAAAACCTAGCGGAAGTTAAGGTGTGAGTTAACGTTGCCCAAAGTTGAGGGCATTTTCTGACCTTCTGAATCTGTAGCTACAAAAAATGGCTGAATGCCATTCTCTTTCAGTTTTTCAGACTTCCCTACTCAACGATTTTCATGTACTCTATATTAAAAGTCATACAGATACCGTTAGAGCACCTTTAAACAAACAGTGTCTGAAACACACCAGTTATATTATTCAGAGTTCATTGCTAAGCCATATTACATACCCAGAATGTATTCTGGCTTTTCATTAGCATTAATTGCTATCCTATTCATCTGCAGTTGGATTTTATTTATGAATAACTCCTTCAGCCAGTCTGCTTCTACAAATAAGCCCCTTTCGAGCATTTCCCTTTCAAAGGATATGATATTGTACCAAAAAAAAAAAAAAATTCAAAACACAAAAGCAACAACCCAAACCTCCTCCAGTTTGGTCCCAATAGGTAGCACAATTCCAACTGGCTTTGTCTTCAGACAAAGCTTTCAAAAAGGGGTTTCATTTTGACCTTTAAGCATAAAAAGGTGGACAGTGATGGTTCTTGAGAAACAGTAAGTCCTCATTAATATTGGTATATACTTATTGCCGGTTGAGTAAAATCTCACAGAACTTAGGAGGGGATTTTCATTGTGGAGATAATTGAGGCAGTATATTATAAAAACCTCACAGTGTTATTTTGGGCTGGTGATTTTTGGAAGGTGACTGTCCTGACTCTCTGTGACCTTGGAGATGTGCTGTCTGTGGAACTGATCCCATTGGGATTTCTAGAAGAGGGTCTGGTCACCTCAGCTATGCCTACAGATGGATTCCCCTGGGGGAGAACGTGCTTGCCTTGACCTGTCATGGCCAACAGTTCTTGGGGAGGCACGGTGGCAGGGGGAGACCCGATCTTATGAGCAAAAACGCATGTCTGCCGAATTTTCACAGAAAAGAACAAAGACCATCAGTGTCTATTCAAAACAAAACAAAACAAAGCAAAACTATGCTGGGAAAGATATGCTGATCAATGTAGGAGAAAGAGGAATGGTGACAATAAAACTCTTCAATGGGCCATAAAGACAACCATGGTGGAGAAAGGGAAAATGCAAAGCCAGTGACAATCAAAGCAGCACAGCACAACTTGAAAAGAAGCAGCAGAAATCGCCCCTCATGAAAAAGGAGTTATTTTTGTCTACATGTCTCATAACCAGCTAAATAGTCCAGTGAACATGTTCTGGCACATTCTAGACAACTTCCTTCAGAGCCAGACCGTATGTATATTTTTTTACCTGAATCAAAGGTTTTTTTTCCCCCTCATAAATTTTCTTCTTTTTTATGCTGCTTGCTTTTCTTCCCAAGTTTGCTGTACAAGTCTACTGAGCACTGAGGCTCCAAAAAGGACTTATAGTGGTCCTTTCTGTGGGAGCCTTTTCAGCTGACACCGGCTTTGGGTAAGTTTTTTTTCCCCCTGCCCACAGCTTCTGCTGCTGCTGTCCTGGCCAGGAACGTTGAAGGTGATTACTCCCTCCTCTGAGCTGATTGCATCAGGTTTGAAGACCCAACTCAGGGCCATCCATGCAGAGGCCTAGCTGACTTAATCAGATGCTGGCTCCCGGAAACTTAAATGGAAAGGTTCCTACAGTCACTGAACCCTGGTGAGCTTATCTGCAAAGTCGAGTAGAGGAAAGGCCAGTGTTGGCACCACAGAAGGGGAAGTCAAGTGCTATTTGAAACGGCGGAGCTGCAGAAACAAAGGTGCTGCAGAAGAAACATGGAAGGGGAGGGGAGAGGAGTAAACAGGCAGAGAGAAGCAGATCCATGTAGCCCCAGGGGAAGAAACAGCCTATGGACACTCATTCAGAGCTCACCTTCATTCTTTCAGTGCTATCATCAGCTCCTGCCTACACAAGAGAGAGGTGGTCAGCACCCAGAGGGGGAGATGGGCAGTCTCTGCAGCCAACCATTGTCAACGCCGTGCGTCTGGAGTGTTTTCTGCAGGTGGGTCTCCATCCTCCGCCCCTCCCTGCCCCGCCAGCCCCCGTGATGGCTGCTGTTGATGGGCATGAGATTAGAAATTTCTCAAACACCACTCCTGCTGCTTCCCTGTTCATATCGTTTTTAAAGGACCTTATTCTTACTCTTCACGTATCTAGCAATTAGACTCCTTTTCATTTATTATCATTATTTGTTCATTTCAGAACTGGTTGTTCCTTCCCCTTTAGATTTCCACACCCGATCTTAAACTTTAAACAAACAAATCCTTCTCTACAGAGCTTCCTGAAACACTGTTGTTGTGCCAGCGAAGAAAACATGATGACAATCACTGTGCCTGGATGAAAATCTCTTAGTTTTGACAGGTAAGGGTGTTAGCCTGTAAGACCGCAGACTATATTCGTTCAATGAACTGGGCGCAGAGTCAAATCACATGTAGGCATATGAATTTAATTCAACATCTATTTATTGAATAACTGTGGTTTACATGAAGTGCCCTGGGCACTGTAAAAAGAATTAAGGGTTCTTATTATTCCCAGCCCCACCTCCTATCTCTTACGTTTCCTCCTTCCCTTCTCTCCCCTTTGGCTCTCTGATGGCTCTCAGGATAGTTTCTTCTGTTCTCCAGTTCCTCAACAACTTCCTTTTCTCTATTTCTGTCAGCACTCAGGGTCTCACTTCCTTCCCTTGCTGGCCTGAGAGACATATCATGTCAAATGTCCTTTTTTTTTTTTTTTAAATTTTTATTTATTTGTTAGAGCTAGAGAGAACAGGCAGTCAGAGTGGCAGGCAGAGGCAGAGGGAGAAGCAGGCTCCCTGCCGAGCAAGGAGCCCGATGCGGGACTCGATCCCAGGATGCTGGGATCACGACCTGAGCCGAAGGCAGCTGCTTAACCAACTGAGCCACCCAGGCGTCCCGTCAAATGTCCTTTTGTAACCACCTTCCAGTCCTTGTTCTATGATTCTTCTTTCTGCATTTTTCCTGGACAACATAAAACCAAGGTGTGACACCACCACTGTTCTGTTCTTCCACACAGGGGCTGCTGAATGTCACTGGGGACAGTACTGGTACCATGCCAAGTTCCCAGTGTCCAAACTCTGCTCCAGTCTCAAAGCTGAATGGGAAGAACAAGGTGGGGCTCCTGCCTCTGTTGCTGCTCTTCCGAGCCCTTGACTCCCTTCTTCTTGTCTCATCTGGACTTGGTTGGAAAAACAAAGACAGTAACCAACAAATACTAAGTGAATAAAAAAGTGGTCTTTCTGCCTCTAGTAACCACAATCATTAGAAACATTTTTTAATTCCTATATACCAGGCACATATTGAGGACTTTAAATGCATTAGCTCAGTTCATTCTCAAACAATATGTGATAGAGATTATTCTCTGGATAAGAAGACAGACTATTGAAGATTTTTTTTTTTAAGATTTTATGTATTTATTTGTCAGAGAGAGTGAGCACAGGCAGACAGAATGGCAGGCAGAGGCAGAGGGAGAAGCAGGCTCCCCGCTGAGCAAGGAGCCCAATGCTGGACTCGATCCCAGGACGCTGGGATCATGAACTGAGCTGAAGGCAGCTGCTTAACCAACTGAGCCACCCAGGCGTCCCCAGACTATTGAAGATTAAACAAGTCTTCTGAGATAATATAGCTAGTAAAATTTCAACCTATTCTGCTGGTAACACTAAGCCATAATGACTTTGTTCCCACCCCCTCTAGAGCATTCGCATGCACAGCTTCCTCCCCCACCCCCAGCAGCATTTCCCATAATCCTAACAGTTTGATTTGTAACGTGATTGTTGTTAACTGATCAGGCCATTTTTCACTTTAAGTTCTTTCCATACTTCATACACTTTTACAATATAATCTAAACCTTTGCATATGACCCAGAATGGGAGATTTTCATGATCTATACTTTTACTACCAGACAGCCTTATCTTCTATCCTCCCCACCCCTTACGCCAGCAGCCCTGGGCTCCACACATACTTCCCCACATGCCTCGCTTTCCAGTGTCCCTGTGTCTTGTGTTCTCTCAAACACTCAGCTCTTCTCACGGAGCCAATTCTCGTTCCTCCTTCCAGAAGGGGTACAAAGACAGCCTCCTCTTAAAATCTTCCCTGTGCTAAAGGAAGCATGGAAGGGAGAGACCTTCTAATTTCTGACCTAGTTGAGGAGATGAACGACGTAAGCGTGAAACAACCAGAAAATAATACAAGTCACATGCTAATCAAGCCCTAGATGGTGTGAGACATGTTGCACCTATAATGCACCAAGGAAAAAGCTTTTGGAAAGAAAACACATGTAGAAGTACTAGACGTAAGGAGTGTGAAGACATCTCAGCCTAGGAGGTTCAGGCAGTCCAGCAAAGCCCCTCCTTCCAAGATGAGGTTCTCGGGGTGACGTATAATGCTTACTCTGTTTTTGTTTTTTGTTGTTGTTGTTGTTCAAATCTGACTATTTCATCTACCCTCTGGCCCTCCTGCCTCTGCTCTCTTTTGTCTTTGATGATACTACCCAGATGTGAGTTGGATTGTCAGAGAACAGCGAGCATGGCCTCAATATTCAGGCCGCTGTCTGAGTTTCTTCCATTTGATATGAAGCTTCTGAATGAGGGGCTGTGGCGGGGACCGCTCTCCGGTCTCCACATTCACAAAGCTGTGCGTTTAACAGCTGCTGTTTAATCTTGCAGGTATTGTGACCCTTGGAAGACGAACGTGTTTCCACATCTGCTTTGAGTATTAGGACTTTTATTGGGAAATGTATGACAAAATGGTAATGGTTTTATTCTACTTCCGTTATGTTTCTCTTGGCTATATCCTTTATGTCCTTTTGTGAGCTACATAATGTTATTAACTCATCCTTTGTGGAAAAGTTGGAGTAGGGGTGGAAAATCTGTATCTACCAGATAGCTCTGGATCAAGTAAAGATAAATACTTTGTTAATGTAGTTCTTCTTTTACTTGATACCATCACTTGACCGTAACAATGGTTCTTCAAGCTAAGTGAGCCTAAGAATCAGCTGGAGGGCTTGCCAAGACCCAGACTCGTGGATACTGTCCTCAGAGTTTCTGGGGTGATTCCCAGTAATCTGTATTTCTGACAGATTCCCTGGCAATGGTAATGCTGACCCAACAACCACATTTTGAGAACTACTGAACTGGACTATTTCTCATGCCTGTGATTCTTCCCAGAATACACCTCTTCCTTCCTTCCATTAGGTTTAAACTCATACTTTTCCTTCACACCCCAGCTCTGCTGTCACTTTTGGGGGGAAACCTTTATGGAACCCAGTTGGCAGAGTTAACAACCATCTTATGTGTTCTCACAGCACATTATTCGTACCTCCACCAGGCACTGGAAGGGCTTGCTGTAATGTATTGTGTCACATGCCTATCTATCCCAGGAGACCACAAGATTCTAGGAGGCAGAGCAGGTCTCACTCATTTTCATCTCACCATCTCTTGGGAAGGTCCCTGATAGAGAGTACACACTTGATGAATGGTAGCCAAATAAATACATGGATGGGAAGTCTCCTGCCTGAGAAGCATGGTATTTTCATGGAGTAAATGTGGTAATTTGAAGAAATAATATGACTATCTTTATCCCAAGAATAATGCCTCTTCAGCATAGGCACTGTGCTCCTGGGTAAGGAGCTGAGTGGTGCCAAATGGAGCTTGCTGAAGGAAGCTTGCTTTGCTGTCTCATCCACAGCTCACAGGTTGCCTCTGTCCTGCAGCCCATTCATCCCTCTTCAAGGCTTCTCAGCAACTAGAGGCTCTCAAGTCCCAGTGGCAATGATTTGTAGAACCAAAGACGACTCCGGGTCAAATTCTTGGCACATCTCTGAAGACAGGGAGGCTTTTTGGTTGGAATCTGGCTGCCAATAAGCTGATGTCACGAAGGAAGGACATTTTCTCTTTCTGCAGTGGGCTCTAGGGCTCTTGCTAGGCTCTGGCATTAGCTCAGTAGTATTTTTAAATCCACTGAAATACAAGCTTTGCCTGTTATGGGTCAGGAACTCAACATACACTCTTTGGAACCCTTGCAAGTATGTCATGCTCTCTCCTCTTTGCACAGATAAGGAAACTAAGGTCCACAGAAGTTGAATAACTTGCCCAAGGAGCACAATGCATAGCAGGTAAGCTAGGATTTGAGGGGTCTGTAAGACTTGAAGCACATGTTCTTCCTGCCCCATCAGTAGCTCCAAGAAACTTCAGAATGCTGGGGGGAGCTCAGCAAGGACCACCCTCCAATCCACAGCTTTTGGACTTTCCTTTGAAGAAGTTTAGCCGTTAAAAGAAAAAATGGAAAAAAACCCCAAAAGATAATACCGCCATACTTGGTCACATCGCCCTTTTTTTTTTTTTTTTTAAGACTTTATTTATTAGAGAGAGAGAGGTATTGAGAAAGAGAGCATGAGCCAGGAGGAGAGGGAGAACATGGAACCTGATTCCAGGGATTATGACCTGAGCCAAAGGCAGATGCTTAACCGACTGAACTACCCAGGTGCCCTGTATTGCCTCTTTTTGATAGAGGAAGATGCATTTCTTCCTACCACCTAGGCCTTTATATAAAATGTGTATAGTGTTTTTAGCCTCAGAATAGCAGTGAGCCAATGTAGGCTGTCACCTCCCAGTTATCTACAAGGGAGCTAACATTTATGGATTCCTGCTTTTCCCAACAAATATTTACTGATTATCTACCAAATGACGGGTACAATCTAGGGACCAGAGATCTGGTAATGAACACAACTCAAAAATTCCATGCCTTCATGGCAAGTACATTCTTGTGTGGGGACACAGCAAACCAATATATAATGTATAAAATGATGGTAACTGTATCATATAATAGGCCAGGTGATGACATACAGAACATCTTTTGTTAACTAGTTTTTTTGTAAATTCTTTGCTGACTTGAACTCACTGAAAATTATAAAAAAAGATACTTATTTATTAAAGAGGTAATTTTTTTTTAAGATTTTATTTATTTATTTGTCAGAGAGAGTGAGCACAGGCAGACAGAGTGGCAGGCAGAGGCAGAGGGAGAAGCAGGCTCCCCGCTGAGCAAGGAGGCCAATGCGGGACTCGATCCCAGGACGCTGGGATCATGACCTGAGCTGAAGGCAGCCGCTTAACCAACTGAGCCACCCAGGCGTCCTTAAAGAGGTAATTTATTTTATTTTTAATTAGGAAAAAAATTTTTTTTAAGAGAGCGTGTGAGCAAGGTTGGGAGAGGGGCAGATGGAGAGAATCGTAAGCAGACTCTCTGCTGAGTGTGGAGCCTGATGTAGGGCTCCATCTCACACCCAGGGATCATGACCTGAGCCGAAATCAAGAGCTGGACACTTAACCGACAGCCATTTGGGTGCCCGAAGAGGCAGTTTTGTAAAGTGTATACCTGTTAGTATATTTCAGCAAGTATTAGGTAAATATATATATTTGCCTGCCAGGCCCTGTCCTAGGCACTTTGTATGTATTTTCCCACCCAGTTATCATGGCATCCCTATGAAGTAGGTATACTTCTTATCTGCATTTCCCAGAGGAGGGAAAACAAGGCAGAGGGAGGTTAAACAATTTGCTCAGAGTTAATCCGGGAAGTTGGACCCCAGAGCTCAAACTAGGCACTGCTACACTATCAATGACAAAGTTTGTCTTTGTCACTCAACCTCTTGATGAGATACCAGTAAGGCTGCAGCATATGACTGCCTAAATTGTGCACAAGCAGAGCTGCAGGGGGCAAGCTGATGTGTGGGGCAACGGCCCTGTTACTTTGCTGTCACTGAGGGGTCAAAAGGAAGGTACTTCCATTTCAAACATTTAATATCAGCAGAATTACAAAGATGACACTGGAGAAAAACCATTTACTCTGACATCAAATTGAAATAGGATTATTCATCTGTTATTATATTACTATTACCTAATAAAACCATAATTGAAATGACATATTTCAGGGACATAGACATGTATTCATAGCCTTAGCTATACGTTTAGGTAGGCTGTTTAAAGGGGAACATGCTAGAAACCTAGAAGAATTTAGGAACCCCTCCATACAAAATGCTGTTTTGTTTTCTTTCACCTCTGCACCTCTCTGAGCTTAACCTAGACATCTTCAATTTCCCCACAATCCCTTCTCCTCACCATCTGCTAATGCTGGCAAGGACTGTGGGGCAATTCACACCATTCAGGGAACCATTTTCTGCTACAGTGATAAGTAAGGACCTGAAGCCAATGAGAGAAAGACGTGTGGGGAGAGAAGCCACAATAAAGACTTCACTGGGAGGGCATCCGTTGAACAGTCTGCCCTTTTTATGGGGACCACTGTCCATGGCAGATTTCCCTCTGACTACTGAGGGGTATTATTTCCTTTTCCAAATCTGCATCAAGACAAAATTCCGTGTAATTGGGGTTGAGTGTGAGTTCAGGGTGTAAGACGGAGGGCAAGTGGCTTCAAACAGGGACGGTAATGTTAAAGGAATGTTGGCTGTAGGGAAGCAGTTCACCTGAGATTTGAAGAAAACTTTTGAGATTCAAAACCAGGATGCTTTGACCCCATTTCTTATTCTCTGTCAATAAGATGCCCAGGCTTGATCGGATTTCAGCAAACGTCCTTCCCAACACCTCGACCTTCAGCCTACCTTCCATCTAGCACTCAGCATCTTTAACTAGAAATAGGCATCTTCTCTTATGATCCCACTTTTTGGTTGTGTGGTCTCTGAAATGTGTTGTTCTTTCTCTTTCTTTTTCTCCATCTCTCTCCTTTTGAGATGCTCTTTAAGGAAAAATTGGCTCCATGAATTTCAAGGGTTCTCCTGCAAATGTCTTTGGTATGTGACTGCCAGCTACATCCCTGGTTTAAACATGGTCAGCATTTTGTGTCCTTTGGATGAGGAAATCCCTTTAGAATTGTTTAACTTAAGCTTTCCTATCAAGATTTCTTTTTCACTTTTAGACTCCGAGAATTACTCGGATTCCCTGAATGTATGCGGAAAAAAACCTGAAAAAAATAAATGGGGGAGAAAAATGTTTCTAAGCACAAGCATGACCTCCACAGGCAGGGTTGGAACCCAGTGCAAGGCTGGCTCCATGGGTGGTGGAGGGCCAAGCTGAGGGGATCTACTTCTGCACTCCTGCAGGATAACAGAACCGGAAAGGGAGATAGAGAGGCAATCCCTTATGGGTGCCACAGTTCATCCTGCCTGTGGGGTGCTGCAAGTGTGAGGTAATTTATAAGTGTAAGGTAATTTACAGGACCTTGTTACTCTTCAACTAAGGCTGTGGATCCCCGCTCAGGATCCCTTGCTGTCTCTCCCCCGTCCACCACTGTTCCCCAGATCCGGGCACTCATGGCCCTTTGGAAAGAACAGCATTTGTAGCACTTTTTAAGCATTTAAGTCACTGAAGAGTAGTTAAGCTGCACATTATTCTGTCTTCCTTCCAAATGTGAGCTCCTTTAGGGACTCGACTGCTCAGCATCTAGCCCAATGCCAGGCACCAAGTTAAATGTTAAATGCATAAGACAAAAGGAAGCAAAAAAGCCCCACCAGCTTGCTGGCTCACTTGCATGTCCCATAAGTGTTCTGAGTGGATACTCCAAGACTTTCTAACTTCCTCATCTGATCACACCCCTTCCCTGCTCAATACTCTCCAGTTCCTTAAAAATAAAACCCGGCTCCTTGCACAGCCTGTGCAGTCCCTTCTGGCCTTGCTGCAACTCCCCTCCTGCCTCACCTCTTTCTCCTCCCACCTCAAACCTGGGGCTACAGCCACCAGGCCACTTGCAGGTTCCTCATCCACTTGCTGCCCCCCGCCCCCCCCCCCTGCCAATTCTTTATGACTTCCTCCGCTGGGGGAATGCCCCCCATGGCCACGTGATTCCTCCTTGTCTTTCAAAATGCTGTTGCTCCCACAACCGCACGGTGTCCCCTTCACCTTTCACGCATCACCTCCAATGAAGCTCTGCCACTGTGTCCTGCACCCATCTTCCTCCTCTCCAGTGATCCCTTCTGCTGGGAGGCAGTCATGGGTACACTTAAGGCCGATACACTTCCAGTTTGCGTTCAGGCTGCTGTTCATCAATAATAAGCATTACAGTCTCCTAAAACCATAAATGCCGAAGCTCATGAAGGAACTTAGGAGCTGGTTGCCCAGGAACAGTGGCTGCCATGTTCGCAGCTATCAGAGACATGATCTTGGACTGTTCCAGGAGGTCAATTCATCTCAAGTGGGGCTCTGACCCAGATGTCTCTGACACCTGACGGTCAGCCTCCTAGATCCTCAGCGGGGGCGATATTTAACTGTCTCCATCAAAGTCTTCCCAGTGTACCCGAACACTTGTGCCTCGCCTAAGAAATCTCTCCCTTTTGTTTTCTCAGAAAATAAAGGTAGGTTATTATGCTTGTTCTAGGCAACTAGGGGGAAGCGCCCACACATACAGAGTCAGAATGAAACTAAACCCTAGAACTATAATTTAATTTCCAAGTAATAATGAGCTTGGAGAAGTCTGAGAGAAAGCTTTCAAGGGGCCAGCAGTATTCTAAAGGTGTCCGCGGCACACTAGATTTTCCTTCTGCCACCGTGCAGTAGGCGTCGGTGTGATGCTCATCTTCCCTATGAGCCAGGCTCTTGGAGGGCAGCGGGTGGACGGAGTTCCCAGAGCCCTGTGTTCCCGGAGCCCTGCAAAGTAGCTGGCCCGGAGCGAGGTCCCCAAGCTGTGGCAGCGTTGAATGGCACAGCGGGGAAGTTACTTCCATTTCGATTCTCTTCCAACCCATTTAGTTTAATCGAAGAGGAAAGCTCCCTGTATCTTGACGATATGATTTTAACATCCCTTTTTGCTTTTCCTCCCTTGTAAGCAGGATTCAACAGGCATAGCATCTACCTGAGCAACTAGTTTTGTTTTCCTTGTTCTCATTTTCACGGTTAATTTCGATTGGAGGCAAGGCAAATGGAAGTGATATCAAGTTGTTGTTTTCTAACCGAATGCGTTTAAATAAAAAATGAGTCTATTTGTAGAAAAGCCTTAAATAAAAAAAAAACCACAAAAAACTAGGAGAGCCAGATGTGGCAAAAGTCACGACGGTCATATATAAATGAAGGATGTTTGGGAAACAGTGACTCAATCAAAGTTAATTTAATGGATAAGTGAACGTCTCTTGTATCTTCTCCCTTCCTTTGGCTTCTCTAACTGCCACACAGGTCTGGCTTTGCCTCCAGTTTGTATTACTGCAATTATCTCATATTCTGGAGCTATCTTCCTGCCTCTACCTTCCACCCAGCTCCCCCACACACCAGCACAACCTACTCATAAATGTGGCATGGTTCCTTCTCTCCTAGCAAGACAGCGCTGACTGTGGACATTCGTCAAAAGCTGGTTCAAATTCCCCAGAAGCTGGCTCAGATCTGTCCTTCCAGACGCATCAGCCCAAGTTCCACTGCATAGACCACGTGGACATTTATGAATCCTAGGCAATACCTGGTTTCTTTTTGGCTCCAGGACTTAAGTGGAAAGCCCTCAGAATCCTACTCATCTCTTGCAAGTCTTATTCAAATCCTCCTCCCTCCATGAAGGCTGCTTTGTTCATTCCATCTGGGGGTGATGTGTCTCTCCTTAGAGCTACAGCAGCACTTTGACTGTGGGAAAATATTCATCATGTGTATATTATATTGAAGGCATTCCTTCAGTATTTTTCTAGTGTCCTGTTTTCTCTTTCAGATTGCAGGCTCCGGGAAGGCAAGGACCAATTCTTACACATCTTTCTATCCCCATTCTATTTTTATTGGCTAAATACCTATTGACTGAATTAATACATGAATGGAGATATTTGGGGATATTCTGAAGGAAAGGAATGTAGGAAACCAGTGCACTGCTTACAAACGCTATTTCAGCTGAAGAAATGGACTGCAAACTGACAGAATGGTAAGCTCCTTGGGAATTTGAATGTGGTAATTCACCTGATGTGTGGAAACCTATGTCCTTTAAAAAAATGATCTGTAATAATTTTAAAAATGACTTTTCAACTTAATATTATTTACAGTCTAGTCCAAATCCTCCCACTGTAGAGGCAAGAAAATGGAGACAACACTACAAATATAATGCATAGACATATATAAATTTATATGTGACTAGTGCTATGTTCACACTGCAAATATGCCTGGGTAAAAACAGTCCTTTGGTTCTTTGCAGCATATGGTTCAAACCTCAGAGGAACTACACCCTTTAAAATTCTCTAAATTTCAGATACAACCATAAACAAGAGCCATATTTGTAGTACGTAGTCCATTCCACTGAGTCTAATATATGTTGGCTGTTAGAGAAACAATGGAGAAAGCTGTCTGGGGGCTATTTACATTGACCATCCCTTCCAGGGTGAAGTGATATTATCAGGGAACACATTTCAGAGAAGATCCTTCTACAATAGCTGCCTCTAACTTTCAACTTATTTTGTTTCATACCAGATGCCTCATTAGTAAAACGGCAATAATGAAATGTTGTGACGTTAGTAAAGACAGTAATGTTGGTAACATTAATATGTCCAGCAGTATACAGCAAACACACACACACACACACACACACACACACACACAAACAAAAAAAACAAAAGAGACAAACCTGTGGCAGGCAACTGGCCTCAGTGGGCCTTTATTTGCATGATCTCTCAGGGAGGTGGGTCACTTTTAGGAGTATAATGTATACAGTTCTTAGCTGATGAGGCACTAAAATGTTATTCACTCCCTAAGCAGTTTCAAGATAGTTCAGTCTTTTGAGATATACTTTTGTTCTTGCCCACTTAGAGGTTGTACATAAAATATAAATTGAATGAAAAAGAGCATTTAGTACAGATAAGTACACTGAAGGTGCATGAATTTGCAAGGTTTCTTGATAGAAAGGCCCAACTCTCTTATTCATTATTATTATTCATTATTACTATCTTTATTTTCTGCTCTATTTTCTGTATATAATCCCTTCACTGATAGTAGGAAAATAAATCAGTTGAGTTGAAATGTATGTGCATAAAGGGAGGGACCAAACCATGAATAAAGATAATTTGGAAGTCACCTCCATCACATGCCAGTGCTGTACAGAGATTTTTTTTTTTTCAGAGATTTCTTTATAATGACATAGCTTAGTGGTGATCACTACTTGGTGCCAAGGAAAACATCAAAAGAAGGCTCTGGTAGCTTTCCCCTTCCTGACCTTGTTCAAAGATTTGTCTTTTAAAAATGACTCCATTATCTCTCTGGCCATTTCCAATACCTTGTTTGTTAAGTCTCAGTGAGTCAATGATGCAGGCCCCAGCAAAATATGAATTTGGAGCTAGCAAGGACCATAGAAATAGCTGGGCTAGAATTTCCCCAAAGTGTGTTCTGTGGATCTCTAGTCCTGGGATAGATTTTATGGGGGACAGAGAGAGAGCAAGAGGGAGAGAGAGAGAGGAGAGAGAGATTTAGTGCAATATATTTTGTGGAAGCTGGCTGTCATATTCTCTCCTTAGAGAGTCACAATACCCTTTCATCTATTAAAGACTGTGAGGTTTTGCAGTAAAGAAACCTTCTTTTACATTTGTACCCTAGCATTTTGTAAAACTGTCTGATACTGAGCTTTTTGAAGACTATCTCTTGCCCTTCTGAGGAAGGTCTCTCTGCAGAACATAGCTGAGGAATTGCTGATTGATGCTTAAGTTCCTCCCTCATTTTACAAATGAAGTTAAGCGTGATTCACTGTCACTCTTACCTATACCATATTTACCCGCAGGAACCGTGGGGGAGTATGGATAAAAGGCTTTGAAGCTGAAGACAACTTAGCTTACCTCTATAAAAGAAAAAAAATGAACCTCAGGAAATAGAATTGATTTACCCAAAGTCCCCAATTAGCAGTGTCCTTGTCTAGAATCTAGAATTTCCTCACTTCTGCCTTTTCCTTCCCCAATCAAAAAAGTGCTCTTTCCATTATATGAGTGCATTTTTCTGAAATTATTGTACCTTGCATTTTGCTTTATCTGATGTCGGGCCTTTTTTTTCTCAGTACAGTGGAGGCCCTTTTAACAAAACTCCACCTAACCACCCCCCCGCCCCCCACCCTTCGACTTCATGGACACCATTGCTCTCTCTGTAAACACAGCCAGGCTGCTCACGGCAGCCCAAAGAATCCTCACACTCTGAAGCTAACTCTAGAACTCTCCTAGACTTTTCCTTATATCTATTTATTTTATCCAAACTTGGAGTTACAATGATGTAATTTCATTAAATATTACAGAACATTGCAGGCTGAGGGCAGAAGAGTCATTTCTCTAAAATCTCTTTTAAAAGGAGTTGTTCCTCTTTGCATTTAGAAAGTTTTGTGAAGATTGAATAGACAGGGGTGGTGAAAAATGGCAGCCAAAGGAGTTGTGGGGGAGCCAAGTTTAAGTAATGGAGAAGAGTCATGACAACTTCGAAGGATCTGCATTCAGATTGTTCTGCATGTCCAAATCTGAAGAAAACGGAAACTTGAATTTATAGATATATAGTCGGAATGTGGCTCATGCAAGAAAGATGACTTAGAACTCCAACCAATAGATTTACTTAAAAAAAAAAAAGGCCTTGGTCCTTCATGAAATGTTAGTGAATAAATATACATGTACATGTTTTAAGTTAAAACTAAAAGTTCGAGGAAAGTATTTTTTTAAGATTTTATTTATTTATTTGAGAGAGAGCCTAGAGGGAGAGGGAGAGGGCTGACTCGGTGGACAAGTGACCTCCGAGACCCCTCATTCCCTTGGCTGGGGGAGGGAGAAACAGGCAACCATCCCGAACAGTTGCAGAGGTGCTAAAGGAACGAGAAGCTTGAAGTTGGGGTGTGGAGGACACAGGTGCACCCCCTTCCTGACCAAAGGCTGTGGTAGAGCCCACAGGTGTCAGCAACAATTGCAGCACAGGGGACGTGAGGCACGTGTGCCTATTTCTCAGCGGACATCGATGATGAGGAGGGATAAGCTGTAGCTAAAAGACGCAAGGCTGGGCTGGGAGGAGACAGCGTCAATCCAGACACCAGGTAAGTCTCTTGGCTGGGTGAAACCTCATGGAGCGACTATTCCCTTCACGACACCCGTAAGGCACGTTCTCGGTCTCGACTGGAGTTGGGGTCTCACGAGGTAAGCTTAACTTCCTTGTGGAAAATAATAAGTTTTGTTTCTGAACATATGATCTGTTGACGGTGTATTTTAAACCTGAAAAACCTGCATTGGAAGAATGGTGTATGAAAGCAACATGTAGTTCTTATTGGTTCTCTTTTTTTAACACACATTCGGTGCCAATGTTCTAGACACTGTACTGAACACTGAATCAGACATAATTCTCTGTTCACTTGGCTCACAGACAAAAATGGGAAGAACACACTATAAAAAGTGCTAGGGATGGGGGAAGGGACATATGCATGCTTATGAATGTGCATGTTTAGGAAGTATAAATAACATGTGTTATTTAGAGATCATTACAGGATAAAAATTGTGCCCTCCTAAGGCCTTGATTAAACATGTCACATAGTGGGAAACTATAGCATTTTGGGGGGCAGATCTGGCTGGCTGTGATTCAGAATCAACTGCCACACTCCAGAAAAAGATTTCTGGCCCCTCACTCCTGAAAACCTGGGGTTTTGCTGGGCCATCTGTATTTTCAGAATGTTCCCTTGGTGATTCTGCCGGGAAGCTCCGCCTGGGAGTAGCCATTGTCATAGAAAACTATAGGCGTTTCATATAGATTCTCTGTGTCTGATTATCTTTGGTGGCATCCTTAGGAAAAATCATTTAGGCTAGCTCACAAAAATTTCTCTGTGAGAAAACATGCTTAAATCTCACATGACCTCCAATTATGCCTTAATTAGAACTTACTTTAATAAACTGTGAAAAGTAATAAACTTAGAAAAACATGTTTGAAGCCTCTGCTTAGGAGGAGCCCACTCCTAAATCTTGAGTGACTGCTCTGTGGCAAAGATTTGCGTTTTTCAGTGTTAAAGAGGCTTAACCCCTAGTAACGGGAAGCCTTCCAGTTTTCAGAGTTCAGGGGGCAAGATAGAGCTTGCTTAGGTCATCCTGGCATGAATTGCTGAAACCAGAGGGTACCAAGCATATTATCTCAAAATATGGTGGTGGTATTTGGGAGCACAAGTCACAAATGAACTTTTCTCTCCACTGGAAACTCTAAGGTACAGTGATAATTCTGTACTTAAAACCACCTGGGTGTTCCTCGCCTGACAGCCTTTTGCTGTTGAAGGTGAAATGCGGTGAAGCAGGGCCTGTCTCAAACAGCTGAAACCAATTGCTTAAGGTGATTAGCAAGCGATATTTTTGGCCATCAGCAAGAATGACTTGCTGGAGTTCTGGCTTACAAGTTTACAGCACCTACATGGTGTCTCTCTCTCTCTCTCTTTTTTTCTTCACTTTTTAAAAATTCATCATTATTTTTATTATGTTATGTTAGTCGCCATACAGTACATCATTAGTTTTTGATGTAGTCTTCCAAGACTCATTGTTTACATATAACACCCAGTGCTCCATGCAATACGCACCCTCCTTTAATACCCACCACAGGGCCAACCCATCCCCCCACCCCCATTCCCCGCTAAAACCCTCAGTTTGACGAACCATAAGAGACTGGACTCTGAGAAACAAACTGAAACACTTTTAATGAGTGCCAGTTTCACTGTGTGTTGTCCAAATAGTTGTTGTTCTCAGGATCTAACCATCTATCTGTCTTCAAAAGGCAGAATTCTGCTCTGGGTCTGAGAAGCAATTGATTTCACTTTCCTGCCATAGAGAGAATGTTACAATATCTTTGTAAATCAGGATGTATCCTGATTTCTGAATGGTGACTTAGTAGGAGCAAGTCTGAGTGTGCATTCTGGGGCATCAGCCCCAGCCCCTTGGGTGCAGAGGACACTGGTTGGCTGAGGTCTGCACCTACATTCTCTCTCTCTCTTTTTTTTTTTTTTTAAAGATTTTATTTATTGGGGCGCCTGGGTGGCTCAGTGGGTTAAAGCCTCTGCCTTCGGCTCAGGTCATGATCCCAGGGTCCTGGGATCGAGCCCCGCATCGGGCTCTCTGCTTAGCAAGGAGCCTGCTTCCCTTCCTCTCTCTCTGCCTGCCTCTCCGCCTACTTGTGATTTCTGTCTGTCAAATAAATAAAATCTTTAAAAAAAGATTTTATTTATTTGTTAGAGAGAGAGAGCATGAGCTCAGGTAGACAGAGTGGTAGGCAGAGGCAGAGGGAGAAGCAGGCTCCCTGCCGAGCAAGGAGCCCGATGTGGGACTCCATCCCAGGACTCCCAGGACGCTGGGATCATGACCTGAGCCAAAGGCAGCCGCTTAACCAACTGAACCACCTAGGCGTCCCTGCACCTACATTCTCTTAAGACCCAAATGACTAGATGGAAATTGAGGTTTCAGTGACAAAGTGCATTCACACTGGGGGGTCAAGTTATTGTCATTGGCCACACCCCCTCGGTGAACCAGGAACTGCAGCTTGTCCTGGTCTCAGACTGAATGGTAAAGGGACCGACTCTCTAGTGGTGACCCCCATGAATTCAGGACACTAGCCTGTTACTCCTCACTATGAATCTCTTCTTGCTTTTGATTTTTCTTTAGTGATTATTCTATTTCTCTGCTAGTGTTTGCATTAAAAAAAAAACAACAGTGGGAACTGTAAAAATTGAGACTTCTTTTTCCCTTGGTTCTTCTGGTAAACAGTGCTAATAGGAAACTCCTTGAACAGCTGGGACCTTACATATGCTCTGTGTTTGGTGTCTCTCTGGTGTACTGCAAACAGAAGGTGTTCAGTTATTGTTGACTGCCTGCCTTAAAAGACACTTTCTGTGTAATTTTGCCTTTCTCTTTACCAGAACACTAAAAATTCTCTACTAGAAGTAGAAACTCCATACAGGATTTTCTTTTACCTAGATTGCTGTCGTATATTCAACTGGTTCTCTAGAAGAAATATAATTTTAAAAAAAGGTTTTATGTATTTATGCATTTGAGAGAGCGCAGGGGGGGAAGCAGAGGGCCAGAAAGAGAGAGACTCTCTCCAGCAGACTCCCCCTCCCCACCACAGAGTTCAACACAGGACTGGGTCCCAGGACCCCTGAGAGCACAACCCCATCTGAAACCAAGAGCCACCAGGTGCCCCTCTTTCTGTTTTAAGTCCACTTTGGCTCAAGGCTTATTCACATAAACTGCAGCTTTCATGATTTAGCATTATTTTCTGGTGGGTTCAATTGGAGGGTCTGGGAGCTCACTTTCAGGGGCATAGATGAAGTAATCATTTGCTATTTTTCTCATGGTTTAAAAACTTCTGCAAGTTGGACTATAAAACTGAGTGCCTGCTGTCTGCTATCTAGTATTCCTAGTTAATAAATACTTAAAACATCTTTCTAACGAGCGTGGGGATTGGACCCTTAGGCAAATGCTAGAGTCACAAAAGGAGTAACACGGGGAGGTTATCTTCTGTCCACAGGACAGCTCTCCTCAGTCACCCCCATCTTCAAAGAAGTGAAAATGTTAATACATTTGCTTGCAACTTCTGTGTTGCTCTCCACTGGTGAGTGAGAGGAAACTGAGAGAAATGTAGGGATTAAAGAAAAGGCATGCAGACTGGGTTTTTTTTTTCTTTGTTTTAAATCAGGTAGTTTTAGGCCAAAATTCCTCCATTAAAATCTGCTTCCTATGGGCCAAATTCAAATTGGATAGGTAGATAAAACAATATGGAACGCTGGGGTAAGCGACTACCAGTAGAGGGAAGTTTTACCATCTTCTTGGTGGATTCTGGAGCAATTAAAACTCTAGAACTGTCTGCTTGCCAAAAGGGCGCAACTTGGTGATGAGGAGTCACTGCCGTCTGCCAGCGTCTGCCTTTGCTGTCCGGGGACTGGTGGCTAGAGATGTGTATTTGCAGCAAGCTTCATGGGGTGACTCACCTCCTCTCCTGGGTGGAAATAAGGGATGGAGAAGGGATACCTCATTTTCTAAATATATGAAAATATTGAAGAAAATTAGAATAGGAATCTTTCTGATGTCATTAGTAGCGTCTAAAAAAAATCAGTGCTAACAGAATAGGCTAGGTGGAAGTGGGCGAATTTCTACAAGACCAGCCAGGATGATTGCTTGCTGGGAATCAGGAGTCATAGTTCTAATCCTGGTTTTAGCCCACAAATGGTTGGAGGATAGACAATTAAACCCTCTGGAGTTGTATTTCTTCTACCTGGGAGCTGAGAGACCCAGCTTAGAGGAGTACAGAGAGAACAAATATGTCACTCCTATTAGAAAGTTGTGGATGGTAAATGTCTATCAGGTAAATTTGCTTTCTCTCTGAAGATGAATTTACGGGCACCTACTTTGAGTCACACTGGGGATAAATTCATATCTTTACATGTACTGGGTAGACTTCAGGATGAAGGCTGGATCTTCCATTTATTTGATTATTCTTGACGCAGTGATTGACGTGTCAGTACACACTGAATTGACTTTTGCATAAATTAACTCCTACATAGGAAGGAAAATGTTTTTGTTTGTTTTTCTGATGGTGGGTGAAGGGGATGACCTGTAGTAATCATGCAAAGAAGGTCAAGATTGAATCCTATTGAAAGCAAGCTTTTCTTTTCCCTTCATTTTATGGTTATCAGGAGGCACGTATTCTAGAGACTCTGTTGGTACATGGATTAGAAGAGTTAGATAGCTAGCAAGTGTTGTAATTTGCAAGTTCAATGACCGAAGTATCAGGCATTGTGGGGGGTATAAAGCGATGGTGTGTTACAGCTTACTGAATCACCTAGCAAGGAAATGACCCACCCTTTTAGCCCTAAAGAACAGCAGCCCAGGTCCATTTGTTAATGAACTGACTGATGGCTCCTCTGTGAAAAAAAATTTTTTTTTTTAAGATTTTATTTATTTGATAGAGATCACAAGTAGGCAGAGAGGCAGAGAGAGAGAGAGAGGAGGAAGCAGGCTGTCTGCAGAGCAGAGAGCCCGATGCGGGGCTCGATCCCACGACCCTGGGATCATGACCCGAGCCGAAGGCAGCGGCTTTAACCTGCTGAGCCACCCAGGCGCCCCTCCTCTGTGAAATTTTTAGCAGGAATTGAAAGAAGTCTTGATTCCTTTTACTAAATCTCAGTACTTTTTCTTCTCTCCTTTTGCAACTGGGCTGCCAAAGAGTTTAATTGATAACACCTCTACTTAGCTGCCACAGACTCTGCATGTTGCAGAGGTTGAAACTATACTCAATGTTAAGTCAGTGCTGGTTGGTTCTCAGAGGAGATCCCTGGACCTTCAGCATCACCCAGTAACTTAGAATGAAAAACTTCACCTCAGGCTTATTGAATCAGAAACGCTTAATAAGTGCTCCAGGTGATTCTGATACCTGCTAATACTTTAAAGATATTTACTTTAGGGGGTGAGAGAGCACACACGCATGAGGGCTAGAGAATGCAAGTGGGGTTTCGGGGAGAGCAGAGGGAGAGGGACAAGCAGGCTCTGCATTGAGCATAGAGCCCAACACGGGGCCGGGTCTCAGGATCCCGAGATCATGACCGGAGCCCAAACTAAGAGTCGGACACTTAACTGACTGAGCCTCCGAGGCGCCCCAGACACCTGCTAATATTTTTTTTTAAAAATTTTATTTATTTGACAGAGAGAGAGATCACAAGTAGGCAGAGAGGCAGGCAGAGAGAGAGAGGGAAGCAGGCTCCCTGCTGAGCAGAGAGCCCAATGTGGGACTCAATCCCAGGACCCTGAGATCATGACCCAAGCCAAAGGCAGCGGCTTAACCCACTGAGCCACCCAGGCGCCCCAACCTGCTAATATTTTGAAACCAATGATCTAGGATATTTAACACTCAATTAGTGACTAAGGATTATTCCTCTGAGGTCCACTTTTATTTTGAGAATAAGAGTGTTACATATTAATCTGTTCTGTATGGATATCTAAACTTGAACCAACTAAACTCATCTTCTTGCATTCCCAGCAAGTTTAGTGCTATTACATTGCAGAGCCTATCATTTCAGGTGGGGCGACTTTAGTTCATGCCAATAACTGGCCTGAGCACCTGCTCTATATAAAGCAAACACGAGTAATGCCAGTTCTTTCCTTCCAGGGCCTTACTATCTAGGTCGGGAGGGTAATTAAATTTACAAATGCATAACATATATGAAGAAAGGCAAAGCCAGGGAGGGAATGCTGCTGAGCCTTAAATAGAAACATATGCTCTGGGATGCTGTTGGGCCTACAAGGGCATGACCAGACTGAAAATCCTCAGCCCCGTGGTGGGCAGGTGAGTTTGCCCAAATCCAAGCCAGTCCCCTTTCTGTGCCTGAGGTCAGGGCAAGAACTGTGATTTCAAAAAGCCCCTTGCTGACTTTAAACGGTTGGGGGTTGGAGGAAGCCAAACTGGGGAAACTCTGCTGTATGGTTCAGAAAAGTCCATTGTTTCTGTGTTTATGTATCAGGCCCCCATTTAAGTTTTTGTTTGAAGAAGGGTTTCCACAGCTGAAAGAAGAAACAAACCAACTTCTGAACTAGATGATCTCAGGTTTGTTCCAGCCCTCTGATTCCACAGCCTCTACTACTTAAGGTCCTGGGAGGATTCATGGGGAGGAAGAGGTATTTTGAATACTTTGCCAGAAGTTATAATGGAGTATCAGGGTGAAATGGTAAGTATTTCTATTAAACACACCTCCTATTTATCACTCAATGAGAAAAGTCCAGATTCACTTTAAGAGTATCTAGTTACCTTTTCTACTTTCTATCACAATTTAAGAGCAGAACACTTTCTTAGTGGCAGACTTGAAACACAGACCATTTTGGATGTGGACAAAAATTTCAAAGTAGATCAAAATCCCAGCTGAAAGAAAAAAATCTTCAAGTTCAAGGTCTTATTGTTAAACTAAATTCTACTCTTGAGTCTAGTCATGAATATATAATGACTGAAATTAGGTCTTTTCCCTAATTTACCATGTCTTGGTAGTTTAAAAGCATTACAATAAAAGATTTTTTTTCCTCCCCAAACAGAAACCAAGGGAATAGTACTCAAATGACCAATGGGAAATGTATAACTAGTTTGTACTGAAACTCTCATACTTGCAGAGCAACTTACCAACTCTGCTTTAATTAAGAACCCTTCCAGTGGTCACTATGGCTGCTTTTAAAAGAGTGTAATAAGCTCAGCTATGGCAATTATGTGCCAGGATAACTGAGAATGCTTAAAGCCCACTAACTGAGTTCCAGTCAGGGGCCCTTTGAAGTGAACCTCATGTAAAGTTGTGGGTGACCCGGTGAGTAAAATGGCAATTCACAGCACCACAGCTCAAGGAATGAGTAGCCCAGTTCCGACCTAAGGAGGTAATCAAAAAGATTAAAAAGGAACAAAACTGGAAAGGAAAAAAGAACAAAGAATTGAAACTGCTAATTGCAACTGAAAAAGGCATTGTAGAAGTGAATAACAAACACAACGTGTGATTGATCTGTTCCTGGGAATTCTTTTGTAAACTTGGAGAGTTTCAAACTCAATTAAGCTTTGGGTTTTTGAAAATAATGATCGCAAGGGGGATGACAAGATAAAACAAGGAAAACACTATATCAAGCCCAGAACAGACTATTTCTGAAATATCATTTGGATGCAAATTTGCAAAGTTCTCTGTTGGGAGAATGTCGTTTTCTGAAGACCTTTTACTGCCATTGTGAAAGAATAGGGAGTTCTGACAAGACTTAGACCTTATGTGAGAATAGGCTGGTGAGAACAGAAAATTCCCTACTGTCCACTACAGCAAGATGCCCAAAAAATTCTGTAGGAAGGGATGCTACTGCAAACCCTGATAGCCCTTGCTCCAGGGAGCTAATTAGCCCCCTGGAGAGATCTGTAGACTTGTAGCCAAACATCTGAGAACTTCATTCGTTCTTTGCCATCAACCACAGAATATGTTCAGATTGCTGGAGCCTCGTCTGGTGCTAAATAACCTAAGGACAGGGACACTGCTTGAGAGACACCCACGGTCACAGCTGTACCAGCCAAATCTGTTCGTGCGCCCGTGCCTTCCCAGGGAACAGAGGAACATATGGAAGGCTTGGGCTCCTTGCCATCTGTCAAGAGTGGGCAGGATGGCACATGCAATCCCAATTGGCACCGAGGCTTGGAAGATAGCAATTTTTCCACAGTGAAGGGTCTGCTGGCCTCCGATAAGAACAGTTTTCACTTGGCAAGAAGCCACACAACAGAAACAACCCTGTTCTCCTCTCAGATCTTCCCCAAAGCTCTCATGGGTCAAACTATAGGACTTTGAGGGGAGACAAAAGCATACCCACTGCTCACTGTGTACAGAACTTGGACACTCATTCACTTGCTATATGATCGTCATAAACAATAATCACATTGACAGAGCTGCTGTCCAGTAACTCCCATTTAACTTCTAAAAACTTGCACAGTGTGATTTCCTTCTCCGTGAAATTGAGACCCAGTGTATCACTCTCTTCCATTTCTGCTGTGCTCTAACTAGTAAAGTAGGAAAATGACAGTGGGAGGTTTGGGGTTTGTTTTTTTCTTTGTTGTTGTTGTTGTTATTAATTAGGAACAAAAGATTCCTGACTTTTCCAGCACCCCCCTTTATCAACCTGAAAATCCTACCCATTCTTCTGACTTGGACCAGCATCTATAAATGGCCAAGTGAAACCATATAAAAACCTATAGCTAACTTGACCACTATCTGTAAGGAGGTGGTCATAGATGGCCCAATGAGGTTATGGTGATGGTTTCTATTAAAAGCTTGTCTAGATTAACCACTATGTACTTTGAAACTCCTCTCAGTTATTTATTTTTCAAAATTCAGTTCTTAAGCAGAACACCCTAAAAGACTGTTTGTTTCAGATGAACTGTTATTAGTTATATATCAGAATTTCTCAAATCCCAATAACAATTCTATGGTATAGGTACTATTAATTTCCCCTTTTTTTACAGATGAGGAAACTGTGGCACAAAGAAGTGAAGGAACTT
Source organism: Taxidea taxus jeffersonii (assembly GCA_003697995.1). Taxonomy (NCBI): domain Eukaryota; kingdom Metazoa; phylum Chordata; class Mammalia; order Carnivora; family Mustelidae; genus Taxidea; species Taxidea taxus. The sequence goes on from RCUC01165924.1 coordinate 31,726, forward strand.
GTCCCAAGTAGTGCAGACAGTAAGTGGAAGGTCAGGATGCCAGGACTCTGGAGCCTGTGCTTAAAACCATTAGGCTTCACTGTCTGCCCCTGATGGAGGAGCCATGCTTGTGGAAGGGTGGGAAACTTGATGGTCCCTGTAGGAGGGAGTGTGGTTGGAGGAGAGGGTGGGAAGGGTAGGAAGAAAGAGCACAGGATATAGCAACATGTTCCCTGTTTCTTACACACTATAGTGAATTTCCCACAGAAGGACTGTGGTGTCTTAGAGAACAAGTGGTTTGCATTAGGGGCTGAGGACCCATAGACAGGGGCCAGCAGCATCCTCCCCTTGTACCAATGGATAAGATGGGGGAGGCCCTGGAGTTCAGTCCAAATTGTCAAATATCGATTTGTTAGTTTTATTGTTTTACTGGATGTCCTCTTTTCTGGGAGCATCTTCTAAAGATCTAAAAGATCTTTAAAGCATCTTCTAAAGATCCTAAAGATATATATTATTTTACATCATGTTATGGGATAGGGAGCTAGACCAGTACTTATAGAGTTTGTCAAGAATTTAGGCAGACTCACCTGGCCAAAATCCAGGCTCTGCCCTGTTGACCTGTCATTTGCTACTGGACAGCATAAGTAAAGTAAGACTTTGGCTTGACCGTGAAGCATACTTGGGGTGGTTCTTAATGCAGCCTTACGTATGTAAGAATACATAGCAAATATTCTGCTAGAGGAATAATAATCCTACTAATTTTGTAAAAATTGTCTATATAGAAAAGTTGGTACCCAAAGGAAACAGCGGTCGCAGTTTCCTCTTCTCTGACAATAAGCTAAAGGATGGGATACAGACAGAAGTGCTAGTATATTAACATTCTGGAGGACAAAGAGGCTGCTTACACATTTGCATTCCTTTGGCTCTTCCCAATCATCTCTATTCAAGCTGAGCTATGAGACCTACCATACCTGTTATTATCAGGCTCATGGACTTAGCTGTGGGCTTTGTTGCTGTTGTTCTAATATCGTGTCTGTTGCGATGAAAACGAAGCACAGCCTGACTCAGATTTGAAATACCCAAGCTGCATACAGCAGAAACCAACACGGAACATAATTCTAGTTTTGAGTGAATATATGCCAAATAAGTCCTTTAGCCTTTCTGAGCTTGTTTCTTCAGATTTGTGTCCCAGGTTCTCTTTAGTCTCTCACAATTAAGTGGGAAGAGGCGACCAGCATGTACTAACCAACCAAACTCAGGCATGAAAGGGGATTAAGTGAGAAAATGCCGCCCAGTGCACGGGATCATAGAACTCTGGGCTCAGGAACTAGAGGTGCACTCTGGGAAGGGCACTGAATAGGTGTCTCTGAGACCTTGCTCTACAAGTTTTCTCTAAAAGCGTGCTTTCCACCTATGTTGTAGCTTATTCCTGAAACTGGCCTCCTGAGCAGAAACCACCCTTCCTGGGGGCCAGGGACAATAGGTAAAAGTGAAAGAAGTGGGGAAAGGGTGGTTGTCTATTGCAATAGACTACAGTTAGTAGTTATTAGTGATGAGGCCTTGAACTAGGCCAGCCAAGAGTGGAGGACTGGAAGGAAAGGGAAGGGACAGATGGAAGACATACTGTGACGCTGAATTAGGAGAAAGGCCAGTCTCAGAAAGGAAGTTGCAAACACTGGCAGTCGATAGCTCAGGAACCTGTATGCAGTATAGCCAACCAATGTAGGCAGTGTACAGGGTTCTCAAGAACCGTTTAGAGATGCAAAGGGATGAAAGCCTTGACCTCTCTTGCTCTTTCTTCCTATCCCTCCCACCCTCTTCTCCATTACACTCCCTCCCACAAGGACTGGCTAATTCCCCACACCCTTCCACAAATTTGGGAAATTTGTGACCTGCCCAGCTCAATGAGAGTTTGGCCAAAATAATCTACATGCCTTATTGAAGAATCCTGGACATAAAGTTGATCGACAATAAAGACTGATGAAGGCCTTGACCTTTCTCTGGTACTGAGTTTCATAGGCATCTTGAATAACTTTGGTCTCCCTGTTAGGCACTTGGAAAGACCTGTAATTCACACATCTCCTAGACTTAGCTTTGTTTGAAAGTTGCAAACTTCCATCAGGTACAGATCATAGAGCTTCCTGGTGAGTTTAATTAGCAAGGAAGCCTGGGAAGTTAGGCTGAGGCTAGGTTGTGAATGACTTTAAATAATGAATTCACTGGATTGAGAAGGGAGAAGCTATCGATGGGTTTTGCACAGGAGGATACCATAGTTATGGTATTCCTTTAGCAAGTTAATATGGCAGTGGTGAAACATGGTGGGTTTCTTGAGTCCTGCTATCAAGTAGAAACTGGCTGAAATGTGCCAGACCTAAAGTGATAGAGTATAATAGCAGTGATTGAATGTTCTGACATACCAGGCACTATACTATAGTGGTTAAACTGTATTCTCTCACTGAATCCTCATAGTAATGTTACAAGTTTATCATGCGCATTTTATGGAAGAGTAAACAGACTCAGAAAACTTAGGGTACTTGTCTAAGGCTGTGTGGCTAGTAAGTGACAAAGACCTGCCCGACTTCACACCTGTGTTCTTCACCAGTGAACAAGAATATGACCATGATAAAGAAGAGCTAGTGCAGGAAGCAGTGGAGGGCACATAGATACAGCTACCCGGGAGAGGAGTCCTTGCCCAGATGGTTTTGCTGCAGAAGTTAATGGCCTGAGACAAATCTTTTTTTTTTTTTTTTTTTAAACAAATGCTTTGAGGCAGAACTAGGAGGATAGAGTAGATCTGTCATGCTAGTTGCTCTATTTCTCTGATGCATTATAAGCCAGGCTACCATTTAAGCTTATAAAAATCATAGTGGATTTCTTTGAATTCTTATGTCTTCCCACTGATGCCACTTGGCATTTCCAGTTAAAGCCTCATTTCTTCTCCAGGGTATATTTAGTGCTGCCTGTGGCCACATATCTCACCCTTGAATTTCTTCCTGATAGCTCTGAGATCAATATTTGTATTGTATTAGCCTTTCAGAGCATAGCACTCTCCCGTCCCATTCCACCCCACCCAAGAATCCATGTCCAGGTACACAGGGAACAATGTCTACTGATGTAAAAGATTTTGACCAGATAGCATTCAATAGACACATCCTGTTTAAAGGAGGAAATCACTTCTTGTCAATTGCTTCCCCTTTCCAGGAGTCTGACTAAACACTGAGTGCTACATTCTGATTCATGTAAGAAAGAATAGGTCACTTGTCTATTTCCTCTGGCGAAAGTTAAACTTCCAGTGCTGATAACTGCTAGAAAGGATTATTACTTTTTTTTCTTTGCATTTTCAACAATGGCTCTAGTCATCAAAAACCTAACTCATAGGTTTCTAAAACTATAGTGCTACATTTGTAATCACTATGTGGCAAAAGGGATGATTTGATTTCCCAGTATACTGATGCAATCTGGGATGATTGTACAGCCCAAGAGAAGTACCAGGAAGCATTTATTTTTTTTTTCATAAGCCACAAATGTAAAGAAAGAAAATTGAAGTAGGAATTGTAATGTCTTATTTGTTGTTCTGGTTTTGTATTTTCTAACTGTGGTATATGAGCAAGATAATTCAGTATTTGGAATCAGTGTCCCCGATTATAAAATGGGATGACTATCAAGTGTTGTATCTGTGGTTTTTCTCAGATTCTTACGTGTGTATACACAAGCACTGTTTCTCCATGAAGGATGGTAAAACAACCACCAGGGAAACTTCACTGTGTGGACATTGCAGGCACAACCTAAGAAAGCAGATGTGCTGGAAAGAATGTGGACTTCCAATCAGGAGACACATGTTTGAAATTAGATTCTCTCAAATTTCTGTTTGTGTGAATCTGCAAATTCTGTTAATGAGTTTTTTTATTTAAAAAGGAGGGGAGCAAGGGGCTAGATGGATTTTTGCAGAGACAAGTACAAAATGTTTGTCAATCCACACTGTTAACTGTGAATATGTAAATGTCAGAATAAATAGAAAAACCCATGTAGGTCTTTATTGAGGGTCATGAGCACATCAACACATGTTGCTAGTGAATTAAATAAGTGATACTCAGTACCTCCTTACCTAATTTCTGAGCCCTGCTATGGAGATGAGCGTGTTCTAGTTTTTTGTGTTAGCATTGTAACCGTCCATCCTGACAGTAAGTTGGAGTCAACTGTACCACAATCTACTTTGGTGAGGGTAGGTGACTCGGGGTCTTTGGTGAAAATATCCAGCATACAGTTAGATTTGAGGTTCTGAAGTTCAGTAGCGTGGTCCATTAAGAAACCTAGGTTTAGAAATAAATCTTGCTTTTGTTTTTTTATTGTTTGCTTGCTTTCCCTGCTTTTGGTCCCACTCTGGATGAGCTCTAAAATCGTGAGTTGTAAATGAGAGTTCAAAATACATCATTCCTGAGGAAAGCAGCCCAGCAGCATCACTTTACATTTCTTTTGTTACATTTCTGTTTAATAGAATTTATGGGATTTTGTAAAAATTAAGATCCCCAAAACCATGTCATCTGTAAATGGGGAAATTTTATTTTGTACGCCCCTCTCTAGTAGCCCTAAGAGTAGCATGTCTATGCTAAGGAGGGCCCATCTACCTCTAACTTATACATGAAGGCTGATTACTGGTTTTTAACCCCAAGTCATCACTTTTAGTCTCAGCCCCAGGACCCCTAGCTCTGCCTATTATAGTCTCAGTGTACCTACAGCTTGTCACAAATCAAATTTTAAGCTGCTCTTTTAAGGCAAATGTATGAGGAAAGAACAATATTAGGAAAATAACTTCCCTTCATATAAGAAGGTAAGCCAGTGAATAGGCCAAAAGAGCTATAGTTCTAGAAGGCTCTCCATACTCCAGGAATAAAGACCTGATGGTAAAAACCTAGTTTATTTTTAAAGCTACACATATAGAGAAGAGGGAACCAATAAAGGTCAAGTTGATCTCATGCATTAACTAGATTCAGGAGGGGGGTGGGGTGCCCGGGTGACTAAGGTGGTTAAGCATCCAATTCTTGATTTTTGACTCAAGTCATGATCTCTGGGTTGTGAGATCAAGCCCTGTGGGCTCCATGCTCAGTGGGGAGTCTGCTTGGGATTCACTCTCTCCCTCTGCACCTCCCCCCTACCCCCCATCCCAGTGCTCTCTTGTATTCTTTCTCACTAAAATAAATCTTAAAAAAAAATTAGATTGGGATGGTGGGGATGGGGCACAACCCAAGTAACTTTTGAATAAGCTATTTTGGCTATCTTCAGGCTAAAGAGCAAAAAAACAAATACACAAGACAACAACAACAAAATCAATCTAAACAAATAGTTTCAGTAAGTTGGTTTGTTTTTCTGCAGAGGCAAGGGACAAAATCAGAAAGCACTCACCATGTGTTTGGGGATTGATCACATAAGTAAACACAAAGGAGGCCATATTTGTCATGGTCATGGAAGGAAATGAAAGAGCCAAACGTTGTGGTGCTGGATTGAAATTGGAGGTAACCATATAAGCCAGGATTTCTCAACTTCACTACTGATATTTGGGGAGGGCTCTCCTGTGCTTTGCAGGATATTTAGCAGTATCTATGGCTTTAACTTACCAGATGTGAGTAGTACCCTTCCCAGCTCTGACAACCAGAAATCTTTTCAGACGTGGCTAAATGTCCTTCAAGACCCAAATCTCCCTGGTAGAGGATTATTTGTCTAAGATGATGGTTTTTGAGATTCAGATGTGTGCGTATGTATGGAGATACATGCACATACATGTATTTCCTAGTTCTATTGAGAAGACTTGGGAGCAGTGATACAGTAGGAGCAGTGAGTACATCTAACATGGAGGTCTTGGGTTAGAATATTATTCTTGACTAAAAGAAATCCTGGCTCCTTGGAAAAATGGCTTCTCTATCTTGTTCAGGGCAGGGGCTGGGAAAATAAAAGTTGATCCTGGTACATCTTGTTATATGAAAAAGTAAGAGAAAGCTAAAAAAAAATGTTGGACCTATCAAAACAGCTTGCTTGAAGGTGTTTCCTCTGACTAAATCTGGGGTAACAGATTCAGAAAATCTGAGCAACAAAATGGTAGAGTAAAATAAGAATACGCAGTTTATACTAAGGAGAAAGCTTTTTTTTTTTTTCCTGTGGAATCTGTGAATTAATCTAGAAGTGATGCTGATTCTTCTGTTAGAAGATCACAAAAGCTAGTCATGTTTCAGGCAAGAATAATTAATGGCTGCTAAAACTAGTGGACAGAAGTAGATGAGTAACAGTGTGACACTATATTTATATCTTAAAATTTTTGGGAAACTGATGGCTTGATTGGTTGTGATTGCATGTAAGTAAATTCTTGTATGGATGCTTTTATTGAAAGGTTGAAAGAACTCTAAATTACGGTGTATTCCAGATTCAAATGAGCATATATAATTACATTGAGCACCAGTGTCTGGCTACATAAATATTTGTTGAATGAATGATTCATCTGCATTAAGTATGACATATAGTTGTTGCATCAGTGAAAGAATTTTTAAAAAAGTGCCATTGTTGCATATGAAACAGCCAGTTGTGATTTTTTTTTTTTAGCCTAAATAATTTTCATCACATTAGCATAGAAGTTTAAATGCCAGGCTTCGAGCTTACATGTGTGATTTAGTTTTGATACTGAAAAGCAATTCTGATAATGGGATCAGTAAGGCAAATTGGAATTACTTTGTACTCAGTCTTTTAATATGAAGTCCACTGGAATAATTGATAGGGAATACCAGCAACTGCAGTTAAGTAATACACATTGTAAATGTACATTGAACCTGACATCATTAAGCAATATGACTATATTAAAAAAAATGTAATGTTAGAATAATTTGATTTTTGCTGACTTGTACACCTATGAGAACATTCTTCCGTATTATAATGTTTTCAAAGAACTGGGATGATCTGACTTGCAAACCAGTCACGTAAAGCAGAAGATTGCAGATTGACCTGCTTGCCAGTGAATGTTTCCCTATATTCTAAGTTAGCAGCTCCTGTTCCTCTGGGTGAACGTTTTGGATCTCCCCTTCCTTCTACCCCCATCTGCATTTCTTCTTCTTGATGCATATCTGCCCCATCTTCTGTTTGTGTTTGTATCTTGCACAGCATCTGCTGCTTAAGAGGTTTGTTGAACAAATCTGATGGTAAGGACATACTTGGGAGTTTTTCATTGTTGAGCTGGGTGTCCAGTTTTGGGAACAAGACCTTTTGACAACCCCTTTGGCTGTGAAATTGTTGCCATGTTGATGCACTTAAGCATTTCTTCTTGGAGGAGCATTTACATGTAGAGAAGTATTTCTTCAGTCATTATGCTGAAAGTTCATCGTGTACCTTAAAAATATTCCTAAAGAGGCAGGAAAGGAGGTTGGAATTAAGTACTCTAATTTATGACCCTATAAAAAAATGAAAAGAGAAAGACATCCATTACAGATAACTTGAGAAGGAGGGTGAGAATTGCCTTCTATAGAGACCATGCCAGACATGGAACTAACTCCTTGAGATTCATTAAGCTCATGTCACCTCCACAATGCCGTGGAGTAACTACAATTATCTACCACTGCAGATGAAGACACTGAGCTATGAGAAGTAATGTTTTTCAAGCACGAAAGCTTGTAAGTCATGGAGCCTTGACTCTAAATACAAGCATCTGGCTCTAAAGTCCAGGCTCTCACCTGCTTTACTCAAATTATGTTATGATTTCCATGCAGTTTTTTTTTTTTTCTTGCCCTTTTGGAGGACTTCATTTTTTTCCCCCCTTTTTTTTTTTTTTTTTTTTTTTTTTTTAGTGAAGTATAGCTGACACCCAATATTAATTTTAGGTTTATAGCATAGTGACTTTCTATGTGCTTATGCTATGTTCACCACAAATTTGGCTGCCATCTGTCAACTCACAAGGCTCTTAAGATACCATTGACCATATTCCCTGTGCTGTGACTTTCATCCCTGTGACTTACTCGCTCCATAACTGGAAGCCTGTACCTCCCACTCCCCATCACTCATTTTGTCCATTCCCTCCTCCCTTCCGGCAACCACCAGTTTGTTCTCTGAATTGATGGGTCTGTTTCATCTATTTGGGTTTCTTTTGACTATAAATGGAAGTGAAATCATATGGTATTTGTCTTTCACTGACTTATTTCACTTAGTGTAATACTCTCTAGGTCCATTCAGGTTGTCACAAATGGCAAGGTCTCCTTTTTATGGCTGTATAATATTTCCCGGTGTATCTTTATACTACTTTTTCATCCATTCACCTATTGATGGACATGTGACTGGCTTCCATATCTTGGTTATTGTAAATAAGGCTGCTATAAATATAAGGGTGCATGTGTCTTTTCAAATTAGTGTTTTTCTTTTCACTGTGCAAATACCCAGTCATGGAACTACAGGATTGTATAATATTTGTATTAATTTTTTGAGGAGCTTCCATTCTGTTTTCTTCAGTGGCTGTACCAATTTCTGTTTCCACTAGCAGTGCGTGAGGGTTCTTTTTCTTTTCATTCTTACCAAACCCTATTTCTTTTTTTTTTTATATTTGCCATTCTGACTAATGTTTGGTGATATCTTATTGTGATTTTGATATGCATATCCATGACAACTAGATCTTTAATATGTTTTTGTGTTTCTGTTGGTCATTTGTGTGTCTTCTTTGGAAAAATGTCTGTTTAGGTCCATGGTGCATCTTTTAATTGGACTGTTTTGTTGGTGTTGAGACATATTAGTTCTTTCTCTATATTTTGGATATTAATTTCTTGTCATATCTATCCTTTGCAAATATCTCTTTCCCTCTCAACCAGCTTTGTTGGAAATTTTTATCATGAATGGATGTTGAATTTGTTAAATGCCTTTTCACCTATTCATCTATGTTCATCTATTGAGATGAACATAGGATTTTTATCCTTCATTTGGTTATTGTGTTGCATTGATAATGATATTGAACCATCCTTGCATCTCTAGAATCAATCTAACTTGATCATGGTGAATGATGCTGGTGCCTGTATTGTTGAATGTGGTTTGCTAATATTTTGAGAATTTTTGCATCTATGTCCATCAAGAACATTGACTCAAATTTCTCTCTTTTCTGTAATGTTTTTGTATGGTTGTAGTATCAGAGTAATGCTGGTATAGAATTTACTTGAAAGCTTTTCTTCATCTTGTAATTTTTGGAACAGTTGGAGGAGAATGGGTATTAACTCTTCTTTAGATGTTTGGTAGAATTCACCTGAGAAGCCATCTGGTCCTAAACTTCTCTTTGTTGGGAATTTTTTGATTACCAGTTAAATCTTGTTACTAGTAATTCAGATTTTTTATTTCTTTCTGATATACTTTTGGAAGATTGCACATTTCTAGGAATTTATCCATTTCTTTGCTAGGTTGTCTAATTTATTTGTTGTAAGAGACAATGAAAAATTGTATGCTGACACCACACAAATACAAAGGACTATCACTTCTCTTTCATTTCTGATCATATTTATTTGGGTCCTCTTTTTCTTGGAGTCTTTCTAAAGGTTTATCAATTTTATTTACCTCTTCAAAGAACTAGCTCTTGATTTCATTGTTGTTTTCTATTTTCTTTCCTCTTTATTTCTGCTCTAATCTTTATTTCCTTCCATTTGCTTTGTGTCTTGGTGATGGTTCTTTTTCTTGTTCCTTTATGTGTAAGGTTATGTTGTTTGGGATTTTTCTTGTTTTTTGGGGGGCTTGTATTGCTCTAAACTTGCCTTTTAGAACAGCTTTTGCTGCATCCCAAAGATTTTGAACTGTTGTGCTTTCATTTTTATCTGTCTCCACATTAAAAAGTTGTTTTTGATTTCTTTATTGACCCAATGGTGGTTTAGTAGCACGTTGTTTTAGTTTCCATGGGTTGTGTGGTTTTTCCCCCATTTTTTAAAATTGTAATTGATTTCTAGTTTTGTACCATTATATGGGAAAGGACACTTGATACAGTTTCAATCTTAAATTTCTTGACTTGTTTTGTGGCCTAGCATGTGGTCTAGTCTGGAGAATGTTCCATGCACACTTGAAAATAATGTGTACTCCATTTTTGGATGAAGTGCTCTGTATATCTCTGTATATATTTAAGTCCATCTGGCTTAATGTGTTGTTCAAAGACACTGTTTCCTTATACATTGTCTGTCTGGATGATCTATCTACTGATGCAAGTGGGGTGTTGAAGTCTACCATTATTACTTTGAATTTCTCCCTTTATGTTCAATATCTGCTTTATTTAAGTGCTCCCATCTATAATTGTTAAATCCTCATTTTGTATTGATCCCTTTATCACTATGTAATACCCTTCTTTGTCTCTTGTTACAGTTCTATTTTATAATATATTTTGTCTGATATAAGTATTACTATTCTGGCTTCTGCAGCAACTGCCTCCCCACCCCCACCCCGCCCAGCTTCCTTTGCATGGAACATCTTTTTCTGTCATTCATTTTCAGTCTGTATGTGTCTTCAGGTCTGAAGTAAGTCTCTTGCACACATATAGATGGGTCTTTTTTTTTTTTTTTTCCTTAATCCATTCTGTCACTCTATGTCTTTTGATTAGAGCATTTAGACCATTTCCATTGAAAGTAATTATTGATAGGTATGCACTTATGGCCATTTTGTTAACTGTTTTGTGGTCATTTTTGTATATGATTTCATTTTTAGATAGAAAGAACTTCAGAGTAAAGTAATCTTGCTCACTTAATCTAATCACTCTAAGCCAGACATGGCAGTCTGGGACTATTAAGGCATAGCCTATTATTCCCATGGATTTATAAATGAATTTGAAGTAAGCTGACAAAATAAATCCCACAGTCCTGACCATTCCAACAATGGCTTGGGGTCACTACATCTGTTTCATAAGAGAGCCGCCTCCCCCCGCCCCGCCCCGCCATTGGGCGAAGATGTGTGGTTCACCTAAATCAAAGCAGAAACTCACAAATCTAGTTAAGGGCAAACCATGATGGCAACATTAGGAACTATTGTCATAATCACTTCTTGTCCAGTTTAGAGACTGTGAGGGGCATTGCTGTGTGTCACTTAGAGGCCATCTCCCAGAACTGCAGAGTCTTCAGTTGTGTGCTGAGAAAAGATTCCCTAGATTTATCCCTGGGACAGATGAACCCACATAAACATTTTCTAGAACTATGATGTATTTTAGCAGAAGCAATAATAATATGGACCAAACTACTTTTCTCTAAACTTTAAATTCTATGCTGTGGATTTTTGTTGTCTATCCATAGCAAAGTTGCCTTATTGTGTTTATCAAAGTTTCTTGTGCAAAGGGAAAGTGTTTACCTGTTGGTAAGGAAGGCTCAGCAAGAATCTAGGGTGTGACATTGGTTTAAAACCATAAAAGAAATAGACTGGGAGAGCCAGCAGTAACAGAGCACAGAAAAGTGGAGGAGAGACCTGAATCATGCAGCTTCTAATGAGTTGGAATACTTTCCATGGGCTCAGTAATAAGATCTCTCCCCAGAGTAGTGGAAAGGAATTTTAAGGGAAATAACAGTGAATCTGGACAGGGGCAGTGTTATCTGAATTCAACTGTAGCACTAGGTTCTTTAGAAAGTTAAAAGTAGAATGGAACAGCAACAGTGGTACCTTGAACTGACAAAGACTAACGTCTTTGGTGGACCATGTATGTGTAGATGAGGAATCTATGGCACATGGCAGAGTAAAAGGGAGAAGATGAGAGATCAGCCTCCATGGCTCCAGTCCTGCTGTCCTCAAGCTCCTCCTTCACATGGCAAGGACCATTTCTATAGAGCAGATCTTCTCCAAGAACTGAGTCAAGTTCAGAGTCCCTAGCATGGGTGACAAGGCCTCCTGCCCCATCTCTAGTTCCTTCCCTTCCTCTCAGCATCTAAGCTGAATGAAAAACTTTGGTTCTTTACTGTCCCATAGCTCAGTTACTGACTTGTCTGCATGTGCTCTTACTTCTGGCAGCAACATTGCTCCTTCTCTTTTTCTTCCTTTAGCCACTCCTTGGCTTAAACATCCAATTATTCCTTCCTCTGGGAAGCCCTTCCTTTGCTGGCCCCCGAAGTCTGGGTTAGTGACTCCTTTCATATATCCCTGTGCTTGAACTACTATGCTGCAATGACCTGTTTATGTATTTATAGTCACTACATTAATAATAGTACTATTTATCTTAATGCTAGCACAAAAGCAAATAATGTTAATTATTTAATCAACTTAAATAATTACTAAATACTAAGTAAAACAAGTACTAAGTACTTGTACTTAGTAAAACAAGTACTAAGCCAGCAGTTAAGAGCTAACATGTATTCTATTTCCAGCACCAGCACAGAGTTAAGCATATATAAGTACTCTAAATACTAGTGGGATGAAAGTAGAATGCCAATTTAGACATGCATTTAAGTCTGGGACTATGTCCTAAAGTCTTAAAAGGCAAAATTGTTTATTGCTTTTTTTTTTTTTAAAGACTTTATTTATTTATTTGACACAGAGATCACAAGCAGGCAGAGAGAGGGGGTGGGGAAGCAGGCTCCCCGCTGAGCAGAGAACCCGATGTGGGACTCAATCCCAGGACCCTAAGATCATGACCTGAGCCGAAGGCAGAGCCTTAACCCTCTGAACCACCCAGACGTCCTGTTTATTGCTTTCTTAATACGAAAGCAATATAATTGACTATAGAAAAATTAGAAAATGCTGTTAAGCAGAACAAAACGATAAATTTCTAACTTTACCAAGAATGAACAGTTACCGTTACCTTTTCCTACACCTTAATTCACACTTTTGTAAGCTCCTTTTCCCAAGAATGCCTATTAAGACAACATAGGTAAATCTAATATCTTGTATGATAATATTTTTAGTCAAATCTCCTGTTGCGTATTTAGATAATTTTTTTTGCTTTTATAAACAGTGTGAGGAACGTTCTATAGACAAATATTTGTGTGTGTTCTATATTTTTCTTAGACTGAATCCCTACCTGTGGAATTATTGCATCAAAGTATACATGAGCATTTCTGAAATTTGCAATTTTGTAAGATGACTTGGCAGATGATACTATGGAAAGGTTGGCTGATCCTCTGGCCAACGCTGGACAGAAAGCAAAATTCACCAATTCAATGTGTGGGGAAATGTGTTTCATTATTTCAACTTATATCTGATTTTTACTGAGGCTGACTCCTATGCTTTGTGGCCACATCTGTGAATGGTCTGCCATGAACACCCTTTTTCTGTGTTTATATTGACTTGTGGAAAGCTTTACTTTAAGGGCAGAAATAATAGAAATTTTCGAGTAGTTATCTGTGCCTGGCACTGTGCTGAGTCCACGGCACAGCAACATTTTCCCAGGAAGCTCAGATTTTAAAATACTCTGCTAACGAAATCATGACTCCCATTTCTTGAGGCAGTTTTTGGAGCAGCCTGTTTTAGAAGTCTGCGTTTGTTCATTTTTAGCATTTAACATCTTGAGTGGGGGACTGAGGCACAGAGCTTGTGTAGGCTGCCCCTGAGTTTTTTGCAGCTGCAAACATTTCTTTCATTAGAAAGGCCCTGGCCTGACAGAGTGCACACGTGGTCACTGCCCCAGATGCTGTGGCCTGGGACTCTTGGCAGTAACCTCAGCATTAGGTCCTCCACACTTGGTGCACATCCCACGGATCCCAAAGGGACACAATCACAGAGCAGGCATGATGAGGTAATCACGATGCCACTTTTCAGTAACACTAAAATGGGGAGAAGAATGGTTTAGGGAGCTCTTGACCTTTTATCCTAGCACTTGTAGGAAGAACAGCAATGACCCATTGGCCCTTGAAATATCACAAGATAGATGCTTCCTTTTTGTGGTTTTGGAAACTGTCCACCCTGTAGTCATGGTTATGTGAAAGCTGATCTGAAATGGCCCCTCTGTTAGCTTCTTGGAAGGGGCCTAACAACTGTGTTCACCATTTTCTCTACTGTCTGCTGTATCTCCCCCTAAGAAGGCCCTAAGAACACAACATGGCTTCAGGGTACAGACACTGTGCCAAGCTAAAGGTTGGGTGAGTTCCATGAGCTGCACCTCCCGACTCATTCACTGAGGCTGACTTGGTGGCCAAATCACTCTTGCCTGTGTTCCCTTCAGACTCATGCCAGCATCTTACTGGTAGTTCCTGCCTTTCCTTGCATGGAGAGGCAAGTGCAAGTTTTGGGCTTAGGGGTTGGGGTTGAAATATACAATAGCAATTCTTCTGTCTACTGTGGCTCTGGCTTCATGGGTGGATGGAACTCAAAAGGAGCTCCACCTGCAGTATTGCCCCATTCATTCAGTTCTAAACCTGGAAATGAACCATCAGCTTCCTCTCTAGGCACATGCCTTCCCCAGGGACTGGAAGTGGACTGTGGTCACATATTAGTTGTCAAGTGTAGATGTAATGCAGAATGAATAGGATACCTATTAAAATCTAGATTTCTGTGCCCTATTACCCTTTGATTGCATAGAACAGAGTAGGGCTTGGGAGTCTTGTGTTTGTAATCATTCCCAGGTAATTCTAATATAGTACATCTGGAATTTGGGAACCAAAGAGTGGGGGCAGAATGGGACATTCTCTCATCCTACCCAAAGCAATCTAGACATGCATCGCTTTGAATGTCTTCCTTCCCACAAATCTTAACAGCAGTTTAGTGTTACTTTTGGATTGTCTTTCAAAATGTAAAGTGATTATGGCAATAATTGCACTTAAATTTTTGTTTTTTTTGAGATATAGACTATAAATGCAACATACAGGAAGTCAGGAAGTTATTTAGGAGTTCACATTTTGCTTCATACATTGTGTGGCCTTCGCTGTGACTCATTTCCTCTTCCAACAATGGCAGGGTGGATTTATCTGCCGCCCTCTAGCTTACATGCCCTTGGGAGTGTGCCCTGGTCTCTGAGCCTTCCCTTCCATCTTGCTGCTCAGACAGCTTCCTTATGTGCACTTTACTCTTAATGAGAACTGCTGTGGCAGACCCCAAACACCCACGGGCCCAGTCATAGATGTGGAAAGGTTGCATCAGAGTATCCAGAATGCACTTAAACAGCCTAATAAGACTCCTTCCTAACTCCCACATGTTAAATCTAAATAGATTTGGCATCTTTCTGTCCCTTTGGGAAGGGCCATTTGAAAGCTATTGGGCAGGGGCGCCTGGGTGGCTCAGTCATTGAGCATCTGCCTTTGGCTCAGGTCATAATCCCAGGGTCCTGGGATCAGGCCCCACATTGGGCTCCTTGCTCAGCAGGAAGCCTGCTTCTCCCTCTCCCACTCCCCCTGCGTGTGTTCCTTCTCTAGTTGTATATCTCTCTGTTAAATAAATAAATAAAATATTAAAAAAAAAAAAGCTATTGGGTAGATGGAGATTGTCCGTACCTCGAGGTGGGTAGGTGAATGAATGGATACAGCCTAAACCAAAAAATTCATGACCTCCCACCTCCTATAGACTGTGGGTCAAAAAGTCATCATACCCATTTTTGCCTCCCCCTTTCCTCCCCTGCAGATCTAGCCAAAAACAACAACAAAAAATATCTCCAAAAGGTATCTCTTCATATGCTCAGTTGTAGGTGGGAGCAACCCACCATCTCTCAAGGGTTTGAACCAGACTGAAGCTGTGGTATCCACCTCTAAGATGGAATGATGCAGAAATACCCTTGGGAAGAGCTCAGGCCCTGCTCCCCAGCAAATGGCAAATCTGCACCTCCTGGGCCCCTAAGGGGGCATAAAGGATATGGCTGACAATGAAGTTAAAGTATGGGTGGTGACAGGGGTAGCAGGGACTGAGACACATTTGGGGGGAATGTGTCCTCTCTGTTCAGAAAAATGGAATCCAGGGCATAACTGGAACAGGAATAGGGCTGCTGAACAAAATCACTTTAGCATTGGCTTTCCCTGTCCCTAAATTCTTGTTCCATATCCATTTGACCACTTGATGCTACGCACTTACTGGCCAGAAATATAAAACAAATTAATGGTATAGGTCACTAGGAAAAAAGGTCCAGTTTCAAGAACATGCACCAGGATGCAGTGTAGAAGTCAGGTAAAGTAAGCTGGGCCTCAGCCTGATTTCTCCTGGAACATTTGAAAGGCAGGCAGGTGATGAGGGTAAAGGCGGGGAGGACAGGGATCAGGGGTTCAGCATGCTGTGTGGGTTAGGCTCTACAATACACAGACAATGAATGGGAAACATTTGACCTTGGGAGTTGGTGTGGGTTCGAGATAGATCACTGGGTGATGCATTGTACCTGGGAATTCCTTCACTTATGCAACGAATATTCTAAGAGTCCAGCCCTCCATCTGCAGAGACTGTATTCTTTATCACTCTGTCTCTTGTTACTCTGGAGAGCATTCAGTGAGCTCAGAGCTCAGGAAAAAATGAGAGTAAAATACAATGGCCTTTGTCATCTTTGTAGCCTATGGTCTGCTGAGGGACATGGACATGCATAAAATCACCAAATACATACAGTGGGCCACAATTTAGAGTCACAATTTTGGTGGCAGAAATGCCATGTTGTTTTTTCATACCTGGACTCCATTTGTTCTCAAGACCCCATTTCTGTTAAGGAGTTGGAGTCTTTTTCATAACCTTTTTGGTAATTTCCTAGATAATTTAGAAATCAAGTTGAATTTAAAGTTTAAACTCTACTCTTTAAGTGGAAAAGATCTCCTCCACTCTTCCTTTGCTTCTGGGAGCAGAGAAGTTGATGCCAGAATATGGCTCTGACTTGGAGCTTATTCCTTCCACCTGCTTACCATGCTCTTTCTGAGAGCTGGACCTCCTGGTCTTTGGCTACTGGCCTTCATCTTAGCCTGCTCAGCCTGTGCCAGGCCCCCTGAGAGAGGAACTGAAAACCTGGTGTGAGTGTTTCCTTTCTCATAACTCTATTGGTTTGGAACCTTTTCTCTTATTCAGACAGAATCAAGAGCCATGTGAAGCAGGTAGGCTAGAAGGAGAGGACCTGGTATATTTTCCAGGGGCCACAATTATACAGAAAAACTAGGAGACTCCTTACATTAGTCTCTTAAAAAGAGATTGTGTCAGGGGTGCCTGGGTGGCTAAGTCAGTTAAGCGTCTTCTTCAGCTCAGGTCATAATCTCTGGGTCCTAGGAAGGAGTCCTGCATGGGGCTCCCTGCTCAGCAGGGAGTTGGCGTCTCCTGCTGCCCCTCCCCCTGCTTGTATAAGTGTTCTGTTTCTCTCTTTCTCCGACAAATAAATAAAATCTTAAAAAATCATATCTTCCGGGGCAACTGGGTGGCTCAGTCATTAGGTTAGGTGTCTCTACCTTTGGCACAAGTCATGGTCCCAGAGTCTTGGGATTGATCCCCGAATTGGGCTCCTTGCTCAGCAGGAAGCCTGTTTCTCCCTCTCCCACTCCCCCTGCTTGTGTTCCCTCTGTTGCTGTGTCTCTCTCTGTTAAATAAATAATCTTTTTCAAAAATCCTGTGCAGGATTCCAAAACTGTGTCCCATAGACCTATTGGTCTGAAGACAACAGGTTGCTGAATCTTGGTCACATGAAGTCATTAAAAGTGGTCTAGGGGACTCCTAAACACTAAGTTACAGATACGATTCAGGATTTGTCCCAGGCAGGGAGCAGCTGTGCAGGAGGGACGGTCTCTCTGGGTTAGATAGGCTAGTTAAGTGTTACTTTTATTGAGTGACTTTACCTAGTCACTTAAAAATGGAACTGCATTTACTAAAAAGGAGGAAGTGACAAAGTATGGGCATTTCTGTTGCAGTTCATTCTTTTGAATTAGGAGCATACTTGGGACCTTGTAAAAGCAGATTGTAGTTGTGTGAAGTTCCCAAAGGTTCCCAGCCTGAACAGAATGCCTTCAAGGTCTATATACAGGAAAAGAGCTAGTAGGCTCCTTGGGAAGAGAAGGCCCTCCAGAGGAGGCTTACAAAGACCGGGTTATTTAAACTTCATTATTCTGTTCATTCAGTACCTGTGTCAGTGTTGTTGGGTGAAGATGGATGGATCAGTAGTTCGAACACTAGATATTCTAGATAAAGATGTATTCTCTGCCTTCAGAAAGCTTAGAGACTTACTGGTGATATAAGATTATATATATAATAAAATAAGCTTTTTAGAATTAAGTAATTAAAAACAGTAGTACAAAAGATCCCTCGTGTTGTCCATATTGGGAGTTCATGCTAAAGAAAGAGGGAGGCAAAGGGGATATAACTGGTTGTTTGGGGTTCAGTCAGCACAGGTCCAAAGCAGAACCATGAGGACAGGATATAATTGGGGTAAATGGCAAAGAGAACATGCATTCATGAAGCAGTAACTAGATTCATCTAGCTAGAGTGAAAGGGGGTTGTCATCGTTTTTTTTTTTTTTTTTTTTTTTTAATGCATGAAACCAAATAAGGAGTAATAATAATAATAAAAACTCCATTCTGAATTCAAACTACCATTTCTTCCTGAGAGCCAGGCATCTTTACCCAAGGGACTTAAAATCTCATTCAGCCTCAGATTATTTTTAATCTTTGAAAATGGGACCAAAAAATACCCTAAGAGTTACTATAATGACTATAAGAAAGCATACTTGCCTGGCATTTGGTAGGCCCTCTGTAAGTACTATTTTTTTTAACAGTTTATAAAACACTCCATAGATACTATCTCATGTGATCCTTACCACAAGCTGTGTGAGGTAGAAAAAGCAGGTACAAATACCCTCACTGTATAGGTCCTATGAGATTTCTACTATGCCACTGATCCTTAGGGAAATAGAAATGCAACCATATGCTATGGTTAGCTCAAACATAGAACTGAGGAGTAGTTGAGATGTTGGTTTTTTTTAAAGAATTTGAAATTTATTTGACAGAGCGGGAGAGAGAATGAGAGAAAGCACAAACAGGGGGAGCAGCAGAGGGAGGGGGAGAAGTGGGCTCCCCACAGAGCAGGGAGCCTGCTGCGGGGCTTGATCCTGGGATCATGACCTGAGCCATCGGCAGATGCTTAAGTGACTGAGCCACCCAGGGCCCCCGTGATGTTGGGGTTTTAATTCTATAGGCAATAAGATATCACTGAACATTCTAAAATGGAAATGAATAGCAGTATTTGGGGGATGTAAATCTGGCAGTGGTGGGCAAAATGAATTGAGAAGCACTCATTCAAGAAAGACTCAAGCAAGCATCTTGTTTGTTGTTGCTTTGTTGTTGCTTATAGAATAACAAGTTACCACACCAAAGGATAGGCAGATGACACAATTTGACATTCCCTCTTATCAACAAGACAGGTGCAGTGGTCCATCTGCTGCTCCTGCCAACTACTTCTTTGCAAAGTAACAGTGGTGACAATAACAGTAATGCAAATGACATGGTAACTCTGGTCTGAGTACCAACAGTGTATTAGAACTGTGCATATAGGGGTGCCTGGGTGGCTCAGTGGGTTAAAGCCTCTGCCTTCGGCTCAGGTCATGATCTCAGGGTCCTGGGATCTAGCCCCGAATCAGGCTCTCTGCTCAGCAGGGAGCCTGCTTCCCCATCTCTCTCACTCTGCATGCCTCTCTGCCTACTTGTGATCTCTGTCAAATAAATCTTAAAAAAAAAACACAACACAAACTGTGCCTATATGGCAAAACATAACAGAGGAGGATAGCCGTGATCAGAGAGAGACCTTATCTAGAGTCACACAGCCAGTGTTAGAACACAGATTTGAGCCCAGAGCTCAATCCAAAGTCCAAGCCTTTTCCATTCTTCCATTTTCTTCATTAGGGCTTGGGAGGTTGTTTTCAAAGCCAAAGAAAAGGTTTTATCCATACAAACCTTGTACAAGAATCAAACATTCAACATTAGCTTCAGTAAGTACTTTGATAAGAGACACAACCAGCCTATAATACATAGTTCTCTGCTTGGAGTTCTCCTGGGCTCATCCTCTAGAGGTCAAGCCACCGTCTTAGAGGGCTCCCTGATGGGCTCAGAGCCTGCACCGCCCACCCTCCCTAGGTGCCTCCTACCAATTTCCCTTTGCAAGTCCACACAAACTTTAGACCATGTTTCAACCCGTGATCTCCTCCTGATGTGAATATGCTGAGAGTCTTCAGGTCCACGTGCCTTCCCTGCATGAAGGCCTGTAGGATCTGACCTCTGCCTCTCTCAACTTCATTCCTGTTCTTGTTCTGTAGTTTTCCCCCTGGGGACATGTCAGCTGTAGTTCTTCCCCACAGATCAGGTTATTTCCGGCTGCTGGTGGGCCTTTGCTTTCTTATCCCATTGCCTTTCACTTGCCTAACTCCCGTTGTCCCAGGAGAGGTTCTTGCTCCCTCAAATGTCTCCATGATTCCCTATGCATTTTGCCATTATTTCCCCAATAGTGTACTGAAATCTGGGTACATTCTGTCTATTAGATTGTGAATGCCTTGAGAAAAGGCCCTGTTGTCTGATAACCCTTGTGAAATTTCTGGTCTGCAGTAAGAATTTAAATATGTGTGAGTGAGTGAGTGAATAAGACACTCTTGGAATGCTGAGACCTTTGTGAACTGCTGTTCACTATGTATAAAACGGTTCACAATTTGGAGATCTGTAGGGGGTGATGTGGCAATTGTTAGATTATCCAAGAATGGAGAAACAGGAATGATGACCCCTGACTGAGAGTCCTAATCTGCATGTTAAAAGCCTGTGAAGGTGGAAGGTTGGGGGGGGGGATTGATTTTGCATGGGCATCTGAAGTCTGTCAGTTCTGACATGTGAGCTACAGTCCTCTACTTTTATTAAAAACGAGCTTGCAGGGAAGTCATGGAGGGAGCATATGGAGGGCTTATGAGCTCTGAATGAAAAGAATGCTCGAATGAGCTGTGAACGGAGGCTGAAATGTGGGTATGCCCTGGAGAGGCCAGCTTCTGAAATAATGTGTGGAGGGCGTGAAGTGTATGATCTAGACTGCGCTGTACATATGCTTTCAAGTTAGTTGTGTGCATTTTGTTGTAATCCCTGCTTATAGAATATGTTAACGATTTGCATATCTGGATTTTAACCACCTAACACTTCCACCTCTTTGAGATGCAGTGCTAGATCAGAAGTAACCAAAACAGGTATATCCCCAAATCCATGCATTAGCATTTATGCCCTTCCCTCCTAGGAGGTCCCCTCAGACACGTGGAGCCAGTTTAACTTTGTTTTCCATGCAATTCTAGAAAAGGACAGGCAGGTATTACAGTGGTGCAGTGTTGAGGACATCCAAGCCAGATTGCATTCATTCTAGTCTGGCTCTGACATTTAGTACCTGGGTCTGCCAGGTACTTATATTCTGTGCCTCAGTTTCCTGAACTCTTCAATGGAAAGGATAATAGACCCTAACAGGTAGGATTGTTGTGAGAATGAAGACATGGGACAGACACTGGCTCTAATGGGTGGTTTTCTAGCATCTAAGCTCAGAGTGGAGTAGAAGCAGGGAATGAGATGGTGATACTAAGGCAGGTGTCTTGAGAGCAGTCAGCTGAGGTCTTGGCAGCAATGCGGGCAACAAACGAAACACACACCTTAAAAAGGTCAGTGCTTTGGGCTATTAGCCCCCAAACTGGAAAAGATGGAAAAGTGCCTTGTCTTCTTGGATCTTTCAGTATGACCAGGGGGGCTGGACTTTGAGTAAATGATGGTAGAATGTCAGGTATGATAAGTCGTTGGAGGGAAAATGAAGTGGAGCATGGAGAAAGTGGTGAGGGGATCAGAGAAAGCCTCTCTGAGGAGAACTTGGGCTGAGACCTAAATGATGTGAGAAAGTGACTGTGAAAATCTGGAGCAGAACATTCTAGGCAGAGGGAATAGTGGGTGCCAGGCAGGGAGTCTTGGTGTGCCTGGTGGGTGTTCAGACATTGGAACGGAAGTTCCATGAGGCAGGCCTGTTGGTGTTGTGCACTGCTCTATCCCAGGGACCTAGGAGGACAATGTTGTGCACATACTATTTGATGCATTAATGACCTATAATGAATAAATGAATGTAGGGAATTCAAAGTACTCAGCATATCAGAAGTGAAGAGAAAGTCCACAAAATAAGGTTCAGAACACGTAAGGCTCTCTGCTCCGTGGCAGGAACTTTGGCATGGCTCTAAGAAAAACATGAGGCTGCTGGGGGCCAGGAGCGGGTGAATGACATAATCTGACTCTGAGGCTAGGTGATCAACAACATTTGGGCTTGTGCCTTGCTCGCTTGGATCACTTGATTTAGGGGAAGCTTGCTATCATAAGGACACTCAAGCAGCTCCATGGAGAGGTTCACATGGCCAGTAACTGAGGCATTCTGCCAATAGCTAGAAAGAACTTGCTGGTCACATGAGTGAACCATTTTGGCATCAAGTCCCACTGTCCCTGTGAAGTTAAGAGATGAGTTACACGCACCAATACCTTGAGAGCAACCTTGTCAGAGACTGAGCCAGAATGTCCAGATAAAACACTCCTGGAATTCCTGGCCCTCAAGAACTATGTAGACACTAAATGGCTATTGTTATTGTAAGTTGCTAACTTTTGGGGTAATTTGTTATACAACAATAGGTTAAATTGACCGACCCTATTTTAGTCAGTACCTTGAACTCTTTCATTCAGAATTGTCTTAAGAAGAGTTGCTATGGAGTAGGGGCACCTGGGTGGCTCAGTGGGTTAAAGCCTCTGCCTTTGGCTCAGGTCATGATCCCAGGGTCCTGGGAATGATCCCCACATCAGGCTCTCTGCTCAGCGAGGAGCCTTCTTCCTCCTCTCTCTCCCTGCCTGCCTCTCTGCCTACTTGTGATCTTTGTCTGTCAAATAAATACATAAAAAATCTTAAAAAAATAGTTGCGGGGTGCCTGGGTGACTCAGTGGGTTAAAGCCTCTGCCTTCAGCTCAGGTCATAGTCCCAGGGTCCTGGGATCGAGCCCCACTTCGTGCTCTCTGCTCAGTGGGGAGCCTGCTTCCTTCTCTCTCTCTGCCTGCCTCTCTGCCTACTTGTGATCTCTGTCAAATAAATAAAATCTTTAAAAAAAAATCTTAAAAAGTTGCTAAGGAGTAAAAATCACATCTAGCTTGGGACTGATTGATTGCTTCTTGCCATCTCCTCCTTCCCACCTATTGATAAAGGTGCTAAAAGCAATAATTTAAGTAAACAAAACTATGTGGTTCAGGTAAAATCAAGTCCTATAAAATCGTTCTCTGTAAATGAAGTGTTGGGCACTGCAGTAAACTTTAGCATCTTTAAACAGACAAACTAATCCTGAAATTACACAGTTCTTTTCATTAAAGCTTCCTCTTCTTTATCCAGATTTCTGAAAAGCCCTCACCTGGCTTTGAAACCTCTTCTGTTTGTTCTCTTTATAGAGATTTTTAAGACAGATATATAGAACATAATAAACAGATGCACTTAAATGAGTGAAATAATTTTGCATTTCCTGACTTTTAGTAAGGACTTAAAAATTTCCCACAGAGAGGGAGAGAGGAGAGTGACAGAACAGCGTATGTAAGATTCCTTTAGTCTATTAAGGAACTTGTCAGGAACAAATGAACACCTTAGTGCATCACAATGGAGAAAGCCACAGGCTATGGAGTGGGAATAGCATTTTCTTCCCTTGTTGGAAATGTTATCTACTTGTTCACTGTAATACTTCAAATGTACAGTGAAGACAAAACTATGATTAAATTCTAGTAAATCAGAGATGAAGATATAAATGGAACTTGTAACCTGGGGTAAAAACCTTTAGCTTGGACTGAACTTAGAATTTGCCAGTGATTTCTACTTGGCCAATGATTTGCACTTGTCAGACATGGAACATGGTGGAGAACACTAGGCTCAAAATGGAAAGGGAGCCTACTGAGACAAGGATGAGGGGTGTGCCCTGGCTTCTGGAGTAAGCTCAAGCTCCAGGAATGTGTTACTCCTCCCATGGGGTCCCTTGGCCTAAATGGAGATGCTGGCTGAGAGCCTTGGGGGCAGGAGCCAAACTGAGCAGAGGTGGAAGGAGTCTTCACAATTGGATGATAAATGCAACAGGCTGGAGGGAAGCAGATTAAGACACAAGGTTGATCCCCAGAATCTGGAGATAATTCTAGAAAGGGTGAAGGTGAGAGCTGTAAGATCAGAAGCCTGGAAAGACTCTGGAGGTTGAGAGAGAAATACCTTCTATACCCAAGAGCAGAGTCACCAGGGATCACCCATCCAATTAATAGTAACAAGAGCCAGGCTCTGTTTCCAGGGATCTGCTCACACGTCCATGCTGGATTCTGACAGCAACCCTCTGAGTGTTATCTTTCCAGTTTGTGAGGGAGGAAACGGAGACTAAAAGAGCAGCTAAGTCACTTGCCCAATGACTCTGAACTAGAGGCACACATGTTCAAAGGCAGGCATCTGACTGAACTCTCCATATCTGTTAGATGCCATCTCCTGGATTGGAAAGCTACAGGGGATAATAAGTATTGCAGGACTTGAAGACAGAAAAGATACCTGGGAAAATCTTCCTCAGACGTGGAATTTTCCTATTCAGACTTGAGTTCTTGGAGAATGAGAATGGAACAAATGTATTCAATCTGAAACTGTGATCACCAAGTCTGCCTGAGGAAAGTACTGGGGACTATGTGGGTCACTTACTTCCTGAAGAGGAGGAAGGGGTACCAGCACCCCCCACGGCAGACCAGGACAGTCTGCAGCCAGAGTGAAGACAAGCCAGAAACCTTATCTGTTTGGGGCCTCTTTTCTCCTGGAGGGCAGAAATTCATTTTATACAGTATCTAACATGTAGTAGATCATTAATATCTCGAATGGAAATGTGTTATTCTCAAAAATTTGAATGAAGTTCTTTGTTTTGTCCAAACTATGAGGAAATTTTTTCTACACCTAAAATAGTCTCTATGGATTTGATGAGGCTGGTGCAGTTTGGGTAAAATTTGGGAGATGTGGCCCCTAGTAGGAGGGATTCAGCCTAAGGATGAGAATGATTGGAGACTGGCCACATTCTTGGGGGTTTTTCTACCTAAGACTTCTCTTGATGCTGCTATTTAAAAAAAAAAAAAGTGGTTTCATTTTCAGCTTTCTTTACCAGTCACTTTCAAGGAAAGTCAGTTTGCATTTTTCTTGCTCTCTAGTCAGGTTTCTATTCCACATCTCTTTTCTGGTTATTTAGTTCTCTGGGATCAATCTTCTGTCTTAATTCACTGAGTCCTATCATTTCCCATTTCTGAATCTGCTCACCTTGGTCATTTTCCAAGGATGAAAGAGGTTAAAGTGATGAATACAAATTTTAGAAGGAAGGAAAAAAAGGAAAAGCAAGCTTGACTTGGATGTTGGGAGGTTTGGCTTCATAGATGGTCAGGCTTTCCTGACTTAATTATGAAATGCTATTTTCATCAAAGAACTTATTCATGTAAGGTTTTAAAGGTGATCAACTACAAAGATGGAGGATTATCTACTGTGAAATACTTTTTTTTTTTTTCCTGGCATGAGCAAAAGGACTTTGCTGCCAGGAAACAGTCTGGGCCTAACATTGTGAATTTGCCAAAGGGAATAATCCTATCAGTAGGACTGTTCAGCCATTGCAAAGGGGAGATAACTCTGACTGCAACCTGTACTTAAGGAAAAACTGGCATTAAAAATAAACCCAAATTCAAATAACAACCAACATCCCAATTTTCTTCTAAGTGATCCTATTTAATATAATAAAGCAATTAAAGTGATATTGTACAATTGTCTCAAACTTATAGGCGTTGTTCCTTTCTCCTCAGTATCACAGTGCTTGGATTGAGGCGTCTGCCATGGACTAAATTGGGTTCCTCCCAAATTCACATGTTGGAAGTCCTCACCTCTAGTACCTCAGAAGGGGCTGTATTTGGAAATAGTTCTTCAAGGGGGTAATTACAGTAAAATGAGGTCATGAAGGGGGACCTCATTTGATATAATTTGTGTCCTTATAAGAAGACAAGTCTAGGCCACAGACCACCACAGAAGGAGAAGATGACCATCTACAAACCAAGGAGAGCAGCTTCCGAGAAAACCAAGGCTACTAGCAACCTGATCTTGGACTTGTGGCCTCCAGAATTGTGAGAGAATGAATTTCTGTTAAGTATCCAGTCTGTAGTACTTTGTTTTGGCAGCCCCAGCCAACTAATACTCTTTCATGAATATTTCATCACGTCTGTCTGTCTGTCTGTCTGTCTGTCTCTCTCTCTCTCACACACACACACACACACACACACACACACACACACAATGATTGGAGAAGATGGAAGAAACAGGTCTTTACCTTTCTTCCTGCTTAATACCCCCAACCCCAAACTGGAAATAAGAAAAAAGTAGATTTTGGGGAGGAGTCAAGATGGCAGAGAAGTAGCAGGCTGAGATGACATCAGGCAGTAGGAGATCAGCTAGATAGCCTATCAAACCATTCCGAACACCTACGAATCCAATAAGAGATCGAAGAGAAGAAAAACAACAATTCTAGAAACAGAAAATCGACCACTTTCTAAAAGGTAGGACCAGCGAGAAGTGAATCCAACGTGACGGGAAGATAGACCCCAGAGGGAGGGGCCGGCTCCCGGCAAGCGACGGAGCACAAAATCAGGACTTTTAAAAGTCTGCTCCACGGAGGGACATCGCTCCAGAGGCTAAACTGGGGTGAAGACCTCACGAGGACAGCGTGGACTCAGGTCCCGCGGGGTCACGGAAGGATCGGGGGTGTCTGAGTGTCGCAGAGCTCACAGGTATTAGAGCGGGGAAGCCGGCTGCGGAGACAGAGCCGAGGTTTCCTAGAGCTGTGGTCTGTGACATGGGCCGGTGCTCTGTTGCACAGGCCGGTGCTCTGTGCGAGGGGTCCCCACAAGATCCGGGGAGCCTCCGACCCGGGAGAGCTCAGGGATCTACGGGGTTTGGAGACTCCAGGTGGGACTCTGCCAGAGACAGAGACGCTTGGTCACAGGCTGGGTGAGCTTGGAGCGCTCCCAGAAGCCAGTGAGACAGAACTGATTATGCACAATTTTCTCCAAGCGCGGTCTCCGAGCGCAAACGGAGGCTGGGGAGACGGGAGTGATTAAACGCTTTTCTCTGAAGGTGCACTGAAGACTGGGGCCCCTAGCTCTTGGCTCCTCCGAACTGGAGATTGGGAGGCCGCCATTTTCATTCCCGTCCTCCAGAACTCTACAGAAAGCATTCAGGGAACAAAAGCTCCTGAAAGCGAACCTGAGAAGATTACTTAGCCTGGCCCCTGGTAAGGGCGGTGCAATTCCGCCTGGGGCAAAAACACTTGAGAATCACTACAACAGGCCCCTCCCCCAGAAGATCAACAAGAAATCCAGCCAAGACCAAGTTCACTTAACAAGGAAAACAGCGGATTCTTATCTGGACAAAATGACAAGGCGGAAAAACTCACCACAAAAAAAAGAACAGGAGGCAGGACTGAAGGCTAGGGACCTAATCAATACAGACATTGGTAATATGTCAGATCTGGAATTCAGGATGACGATTCTCAAGGTTCTAGCCGGGCTCAAAAAAGGCATGGAAGATATTAGAGAAACCCTGTCAGGAGAAATAAAAGCCCTTTCTGGAGAAATAAAAGAA
>ML111041.1:0-33399 GCA_003697995.1 Taxidea taxus jeffersonii
TTTGTTTGTTTGTTTGTGTTCATTCATTCTCCTCATATTGAATGTGCATTCTCAGTCATGGATTTAAGCTCATGGAGAATAAATGGCCTGGCCTGGCCTTCTGGCTTCCTTCCATAGGAGGCAGGGAGACCAATGGAAGTAGAATTAGAAGACACAGGTAAAGGAGGCTGAGGTCAGGCAATTCAGGACAGGAGGAGGAGCAGGCTTGGGAGTATGCTGGTAGTTGAGATAGGGCCATGATTATTGTCCAGACTTATTACATGCCAGGCGCGCTGCTGTCCTCTGCATGGGTTATGCCGCTCAGCATCATCATCCACCTGCGAGGCAGGTCCAGTCCCCTCCCATTTTGCAAGGAGAAGGTTCAGACATTTAAGGCCCTCGTTGATGTCCCACATCTGAAAAGTGGTAGAGCCAGAAGTGAAATCCTTGGCTAGCCGGTTGCAGTGTCCCTACCCTTCATGATCACAGAGCTGCAGTTAAATGGTAGCTGAGCCCAACTCAGGGAAGTGGAAAGGAAAGGTGCCAACGCAGAAGAGGAGTGGGGATAGAGGTTGCCCCAGAAGGGCATCCCAGGGGGAGCAGTGGCCCATGAGAGCCCAAGCCACCCACCACCTCATTAGAGTTTTTGTTCTCTTGTTCCACAGGGAGAGGAAGCCCAGGTTATATGCTTCAGGAGGTGGAGAGGTCATGGGAATAGCTAAGCAGACATCTTAGGTTTTCTGGAACAATTGCAATTTTCAAATCATGATTTTCAAATCGTGCCTTTCATGGACTCTTGCTTCAGAAATAAGGTCCCCAGTAAAATCATGGGGTTAGAGAGTGTGGGAACCCTGTCACTTGAGGACTGTTGGAAGCAAGATTCCGGGAAAGAAAAGTAAGCACTCCTGATTTTGTGCCTCTGTATCCAGGCAGGATCCCCTTAGCCAATTCCCCCAAAGGGATCCCCATTGCTCCTCTTTAAAAATCTCTGGCAAGGAAGCTTCTCAGCCTTGCCATTCCAGGCTCCAAAAATCTCTGTAGCAGATATCTTTTTTTTTTTTAATTCTTTTGGTGGTGGGGGACCCCATCCTCCGCTTAGCCCTGGGATTCTTCATCTTTCTAGTGTTTTAGTACTTAGGGAAAAGAGAAGCAATAGTATCTCATGGAAAAATCCAACTTATTCCTTTTTCCTTGCCTTATTCTCCCACTAGGTGGGTCCCATCCCAAGTCCTCAATGACCGGATGGCCCCCAGAGTCCCAGGAGGTCTCAGAAGACCCAGGCAGGATGAAGCTGAGCCAGGATGTGGAGTTGTTGAGCAGGTCTGAGTGGTAGGCAAGGAAAGCTGGGCACTGGCAGCCCCCGGGTGCCTTTCAAGGACACATACCAGGGACCTATATGTCTGATCCCTTGAGCCTGCTCCAGGGTCCTCCAGCCCAGCCCTGGCCCCATGGCTACCTTCTGTGTGCCAGGGACAGATGCATTGTGGGAAAAGAATGGAGGTTTCCTGACAGAATTACTTTCCTGTGGTTAAGTTTGGGGAAAGCCCCTACCTTCCAGGGCCTTTCTTCTTCCACCTCTAAAATGGGGATACTGATTCTGTCTCTGATGTCCACACATGCTCCTCACCAGGACACTGAGGACAAGTGAGTAAAAGCAAAGCATTCCAAGGCTAAAAAGCACCCTGCGTTCATTTTGTCCATGTTCTCTGCACAACAATACCCAGACCAGACAAAAGAATGTGCCAGGGCATAAAGACCACCTAGGAGGAAGAACCCACAGCTTCCCCTTGGCTTGAGGCCAGGTTGGAAGTTGTCATGCCAGCCTTTTTTTGCTGCATAGCTGTTCATCATCAAGTAATTCAGGCCATTTGGGGGGAAGAAAAAAAAACTTCTCTCAAAATGAGGGAGTGATTTGCAGCATCTGTTACTTCCTTTTTAATTGAATCTGTTCTTCTCATATACCAGGAGCAAGTGCCAAAGTCAGCAGCAGGATTCAGCTGTGTACATTTTGA
Organism: Taxidea taxus jeffersonii; assembly: GCA_003697995.1. NCBI lineage: Eukaryota > Metazoa > Chordata > Mammalia > Carnivora > Mustelidae > Taxidea > Taxidea taxus. Next base: position 1,992 of record ML111041.1, read on the forward strand.
AGGCCCTGGAAGATAAATTTATGTGCACTGTATGTATGCAGATTGTACAAAAACCAGATGGCCAAGCAGTCCTCAAGGTCCTGTCGAGGCTGGTGGCTCATCTAAAGCTCTGGGGTGAGGAGGTAGGAGCTTGGTTCACTTTCCTGAGGCGCTAGCTACCTCGGCAGATACGTGCCCACGTGGATCTGGAAGTTTCCTTCAGAGGGAGGGTGCTGGCCCATAGGATGGGACCTTCCATCATGCTCCTGAGTGATGGCTAGGCTCTGCTGGGATCCACTTGGCTCTCATTTCTTGTGTTATCTAGCTTTGTTGGGCAGCGAGAGGGCTACCAAGGGAGCCTACGGGATTTCCTGTGCCAGGAAGTACCTTGACGAGATCTAAGGGCTGGGGTCCAAGGGGAGGATGGATGGGCTTGGCAGGTCCCTTCCCTACCTATGGTGTGGAAAAAATAACAAAAAAACCCCAGAGAAACCATGCAAAAGAAACCCATGAACCCCAGAAGGCTTCAGTAGCCCCAAGCATAGCTGCTGTAAAGCCGTTGTTTCCAGGAGAAAGGGGGATTTTGCTTGAGGATGGATGAGCAGTGTTGAGCCCCAGACAGTGGGCTGCATGTCCACCTTCATCCTCTAAAATGCATGCCTTCAGAACCAGAATGGAGAGGTTGTGATATGCCAACCCATGCCCTCCTCTATCCTCTTTTGCCAGGAGACCACACAAAGTGGGTTGGCATTGGTGGGCCTCCTCTCCGGCAGGACTCTTAAGGCTCAGAATGGGGCTGAGGCTTTCCTTTGGGCACACTAAAGGCAGATTCTAAGAGCAGCACCCCATGACGGAGGGAGGCCTTGATTTGGGAAGTCAAAGGGCTCGTGCTAGTCCCGTGTGGTAGCATTGAACGAATGTGCACAGAAACATGGATCTCATCCCCCCGAGGAAGGCCTAGGATGATTGTAGGCTGTGGTAAAGATCTGTAGCTTTGAGAGCCCTTGGAAAGGAATATTCTGTGGAAATGGAAGGTATCTCAGAGCTTTAGCCTCTGGGGAGTGTATGTTATTTGTCCAAGGTATTATCCTTCTTTTTTTCCTTTTTTTTTTTTTTTTTTTTTTCTGACAGAACACAAGCAGGGGGAGGGGGAGAGAGAGAAACAGGCTTCCCGCCAAGCAGGGACCCTGAGATCATGACCTGAGCCAAAGGCAAATACTTAACAAATGAGCCACCCAGGTGCTGCCAAGGTGTTACCTTCTTGTTAGTGAGTGTAACTATAGTTGACCCTTGGACAAGGCATGTGGGACCACTTATACTATTTTTTAATATAGTACTATAACTGTATCTTACGACTTCATAACATTATTTTCTTTTATCTAGCTTGCCTTACTGTAAGCATGCATATAGAATACACATGACATACAAAACATGTGTTAATCATAACCTGTAAACACAACATGTGTTTGTTATTGGTAAGGCTTCCTATCCACAGTAAGTTATCAGTAGTTAGGTTTGCGGGGAGCCCAAAGTTACGTGTGGAATTTCCACCATGGAGGGGTTGGTACCCCAACCCTTGCCTTGTTCCAGGATCCCCTGAAGAGATATCTTGCGTTTTCCTGAGAGTCCTGCCCAAGTTCTTGGTACGAGTTTTTCAAGAATCCTAGTATTTTATTTTAGGAACTATAGAGATTATTTATTCCAGTCTCTTCCAAATCTGGCTACATGTCAGAATCCTCTGGGGAGCTTTAAAATACATGATCTTCAGAGTACACTTCTGAAGATTCTGACTCAGTAGGTTCTGTTGAACCCAGGGACTTAGAACGGGTATTTTTACTGAGCCGCACCAGGAATCCAAATATGTGCCCAGCTTGGTGACCTGATCTAATGCAGTTTTGCATCAAATGCTTGTATCCCAGGTCTAGAACCACGTCTGGCTAACTTAGAAGATTTTTCAGTAGCTCACATAACTGATCTGCAACTTGGCTTGCCAGACTCTGAAAGCAGGAACCAGGGACACTGGCCACCACCCCCTGCATTTTGGGTTGCTCTTTTAAGGTTCCAAGTCCTTGATGGGAGCAGTTGAGTGGTGAAGTCTAGGTCATTTGTCAGGGTTTTATCTGGCAGGAAGCTGAGCGAATATCAGCCCCATCAGCTTCCTGACTGGGGCTCTCCTCTCCCTCTCCCTTATATCGGGATAGCCCTGAGTAAGACAGGTGCTCAGATACTGGACACCCAAACAGTAGTTGCTCCCTTACTGATTGCCTCTCCAGAATCACCAGGTGTTCACCGAAATTGTATTTAAAAAGCTGTCCATCGGGACACCTGGGTGGCTCAGTTGGTTAAGTGGCTGGCTTCGGCTCAGGTCATGATCCCAGCGTCCTGGGATCGAGTCCCACATCAGGCTCCTTGCTCGGCAGGGAGCCTGCTTCTCCCTCTGCCTGCCACACTGTCTGCCTGTTCTCACTCTCTCTCTCTGACAAATAAATAAATAAATAAAATCTTTTAAAAAAAAAAAAAAAGCTGTCCACCTTACAAGGATTTTTTTTTTTTTTTTTTTTTGCCACATTTGGGCATTAGGAAGTTCTTCACGAATCTGCTTCCCTGAAATTGCTACTCATGGGCCTCCGGTTCATGTCTTTTCCAAGAACCCACCTAAACCTATTTATGCAACGTTTAAGAAAATCTGAGCCTCCTTCGCTGCCTTTACTTTAATAGGTGAAGTGACTGAGAGGCAGAACCCTTCCTCCAGGCAATTGGTCCAGAGACCATGTGCGCTAAAATGGAAAAAGCACAGGATTGAACCCAGTTTTGCTGATTGCCAGCGGAGCTGCTGCTTTGCTGTGTGGCTTTGGACAACTTACTTGTGGTTCCCCCATTTCCTCAAAACTGGAGGTAATTAATGGCGGTGGGAATGACCCTTAAATACTTCATAAGTGTGCATCTTCCTCCAGCCTTGCTCACAGGGGGCAATGCCGGCTGTTGGCCTCCAGCCTGGAGGCGACGTCACGGTGGAGGGAAGGCATGGTGGGAGGGTCGTTCAGAGCAGGGCTAATCAGGCAAACCTGGGTTTGAGTACAGCTTCCCCCCCATACGATGTGCACAACTTCTCCTTTGCTCATCTGTAAAGTGGGTATACTAATCGTAGCAATAGGATAGAATTCTGGAGATGAAAAGAGAGAAATGCCAAATGTTTGCATGGTACTTAGGGCATCAGTAACACTCCAGAAATGTTACTTCTCACCGCTGATTGGGGTGGGGGTATGCTGTTTGCATCCAGATGGGGGTGGGGGGCCGCCTCTTTGGCAGCCATTAGGAAGGAGATGGGGCACAGGCTGCTTTATGCTTCCATAGAGGCTGTCCGGAAAGTGTGTGCTTCAGGAGATGCCCCTGACTGGTGTCGTGTCAGCAGAGCTCTTGTGTTTTAGGGCCATTTACCCCCTCTGTCGCTAGAAGGGCCAGCAGACCTTACTGGAGCAAGCCCCCGATGGTAACGGCCACTCCTCTGTCTGCTCGTCCTGTCCCCCTCCAAGCACACACGTGGACACATAAGCCCTTCTTCGCTCTCTCCCAAAACAGGGAATAATTAAACAACCCAAATCCAAACACCCAGCAGAAGTTTATGTTTGAGTCTCAGAATACAACATATGGCACCCTCGTCAGTGCCAGCTTCTGCGAACCATAAACCCGGCCTGCAGCCACCGCCACGTACCCACCCCCCTGGCCACAGCCCAGTGGGGCACCATTCTTTACAGAGACAGCGCCTCTCCCTCAAAGACTAGGGTCATGGAGCTCAAGCCCTTGACTTTGGAGCCAGAATTGCATTTTGGTATCTTTTGAAAATGCGCCAAGGATGGAGGCGATTCTAAGGCTCATCTTTCCTCTGGTGGCTGCACTGGCGCTCACCTTTCTACGTGGGCTTTGGAGGCAGGGAGACCATGCAGGGAGAATGCAGAGGTGGGATTTTCTGGGGCTGTCACAGTGGCCCTCTGTAGAGGCAGAGAAGCCATGCCCAGTACATCTTCATCTCCTCCTCCCCATCATTTGGGCAAGACCACATGAGCCGGTCAGGTTTGGGGCTGTTCTTGGGACTAGCCCAATCTCACAGACTTCCCTTCTGGCCACCTCTTGGCTGGAGCCTGGCTATCTTCCCATGGCAGAGACCCCTGTCTCCCAGGCCTCCCAGATTCCAGAATAATCTTTAAATGCAGCCAGACTCCCTGGAGCCTTAGCCTAAGATGGGGAGGTCCAGAGAGAGGGAGTGTCTCTCTTCCTCTTCGTTGTAAGACTAACCTTCCAAATCCTCCTTGTCTGCCCCTGGCACTGCTATACCCTGGGCTGGCTGACAGTGAGACTGTTGGGTTCCCACTCCCCCCACCCCGTACCCCTAGAAAAGTGACTGTACCCTGTAGTCCAACAAGAGAATCCCATGGGAACCTGGGGGACTATAGCAGTCAGTGTGAGAGCTCTCGGGGCAGGAGTGGAAGGGGGCTGGGGATGAGGTATCCTTGCCCCCAGCCCAGACAGGCTGTGGGGACCCTGTGGCCTCTACCACATGTGTTAGGCGTGGCCACAGCTAACACATAGCTCAGTATAAGGAGAAGCACTACAAACAGCCAAGGCACTTAGAAATGTCAGTTGCCCTTGGAGGGGGCTGGGGGCATGGTGGTTATAATTAGCTTCTCTAGTGCTCTTGTGTTCACAGAGGGGGAAACAGCCCCTCGAGCTTGTATATTTTCCACTGCCCCACCCTGCCATGTCACCACAGGTGCCTTCTGGCTGACCCCAAGGTTCTCGTGGTTCTCAGGAACCACCCTGACTGTTGGTGGCAGTTCTGTAACGCTGAGAAGCCTCGGGGGGCCTGGTCAACCACCAGTGAATGATTTCCTGTTCCTTCCCCTCCTGCCCACCGGCTGCCCAGCCCCCATGAGCTGTTGGGTAAGAATGAACCTGGCTGTGAGTGGATTTCTCATGTTGGTCTTCAACCGCTCAGAGATAGCAGAGGCACGCCTACCTAGTCTGGTCTTTAAAATACAGTTCACATGGAGCTGCTGTCCTCATTCCAGAACGACCTAACAAAGCCCTAGAGCCTCACTGCTGGCAGATTGCTGGGACCTTAGTACCTGTTGTCACCCCTCAGCGCTGGGCGGGCTGATGGAAGGAGCGAGCCTCTGGACCCGGGAGTCGGAGGGCCTTGTTTGACTCCCACCTCTGCCGCCTTCAACCCTATGACCTTGGGCACATTATTTAACCTCTGGGCACCAGCTTCTTGACCTGTAAAATGGGGCAGTTAAGTGGCCTTTGAGGGTCACATAAGGGTTAAATAGGGTTTAAATAGTAATAACATGGAATAAAGAAAGGCTTTTGGCCAGAGTTAGTAAAGGGATAAGAGAGGCACAGAGATTAAAGCTCGTTTGTGGAGTGTGGGTCTTTTGTAGAGGGAAGGATGAGGTTTAATGTCAGGATTTGTGTCAGATTTGAGTAGAAGGAGGATGGTTCTACCATATCATCTTGCTGCTCCAACACAAATCTGAGTGACTTGGGCAATTTAAAATAACTTTTATGATTAAATTTTATAGTTAAAAATAAGGGGTTTTTTTTGAGTGTTGACCATGTGCCAGCCAGCCACTGTTCTAAGAATCTTGCATGTAATGATTACCTTAATCTTCATTATAACCCAAGATGGTGGGTGTTATTATAATTGTCCATTTACAGATGGATTAAAGCTCTAAGGTTAAAAATAACTACCCAATGGCTCAGTGGGTTAAAGCCTCTGCCTTCTGCTCAGGTCATGATCTCAGGGTCTTGGGATCCAGCCCCGCATCGGGCTCTCTGCTCGGCGGGGAGCTTGCTTCCTCCTCTCTGCCTGCCTCCCTGCCTACTTGTGATCTCTGTCTGCCAAATAAATAAATAAATAATCTTAAATATATATATATATATATATGTCTACAAAAAAAAAAATAACTACCCAAGGGGCGTCTGGCTGGGCTCTTGATCTTGGGGTTGTGGGTTCGTGCCCCACATCAGGTGTAGAGATTACTTTAAAAGAAATCCTAAAAAAAAAAAAAAAAGTGACTGCCTAAGACCATGCAGCTAATAATTGGGAGAGACAAGAAGTCAGTTCCTCTCTGAGCTTCATTTTCTTCATCAGGGTCATGTCCAAAATTCGAAGTCTGTGCTAAGTTGACCCGGGAAACTTTCTGGAGTACGTAGGGGTTTCAGAGTTGTTTTAGTGATGTTAGGGATGGAAAAGAAACCACTCAGGGTCTTTATGACCTGCAAGTCTTTAAGAAGATTATCTTCCTTCTTCTTCCTCCTCAGAGTACCTTTGTGAGAGGGAAAGACCTGTGGCAGGCACTAAAGCAAGCGTCTGTCCCATCGTAGAAGCCAGCGAGCCTCCGGGCAGAGGCAGGAATAATCAGGCTTAGCAGCTGGAGAGATCATTGTAGCTGTTTCTCTTCTTGCAAACCCTAAAGCACTGAGAACAGATTATTGAAGAGTAAAACTTCTCGAAGAAGCATTATCTGCACTGGCTCTCTCTACTCCCTGCCCTCTGCTTCTCTCCTCCACTTCTTGCCCTCTGGCTTTCTGCCCTCCCTCCTGCCCAGACTGCTCTTGTCAATGTCACGGCTGGCCTGGGCATTATCCCACCCAGGGGGCAAGCCTCCATCCTCTTCCTGTCCACCCGTGGTGCTTGATGCCCGTGACTCCTCCTTCCTCCCTGACACTTGCTGAAGAGCCCGGGCTGCAGGGAGTCTGTTCTGTCTCAGAGGCCCTGCCCCGTTTGCTGCTTCTGCTCTGAACCCCACGAAGGTTCCTGGATACTCGCTGTCCTGGTGGGAGGGCCCCCCTCCAGTTGAGATAGTCACCTCTTCTCTTCTGTCTCACGCAGACTCTGGCCCTCAAATATCAGGCCCTCCGTGGTGTCCCCAGCCCAGGCCCCTCTTACGTTTTTCCCTCCTTAGGATGTCAAAGAGGCACCGTGGTCATGGCTTTCTCCTCTACAGGTGTGATTGCCCCTTCGTCCAGTTGTTCTAGCCCAGCGCTTTACGGATTCTCTCAATGTCTCGTGCTCTTCATGCGCCCGCCCTCGGCAAGCCTTTCGGCCCCACTGCCCCCACACAAGGTCCAACGCTCTCCTCCCCTGTTTACATTATTCTGCACTGCTCTTTCTGTCTTTATTTCTGCTTTCCTGACCATCAAGCCTCCTCAAAATAACCAGAGATATTCTAAAATGTAGGATAGATTGTACTAGTCCGCCACTCAAAACGCCCCAAAGTTCTCTCCGTCATGGTCAAAGTAAAATCTGAAGCCTACAAGTCCCTAGCAGATGTGTTCCCTGTGCCACCTGGGAATCTTCTCCTGTTCAGCGGCAGCTCCGCTCCGTGTTCTACTTACCGTTGCTTCAATGCACTAAACAGGCCACTGACTCGGTCTTCTTGTGCTTGCCCGTCTCTGTGCCAGGAATGCTCTTCACATAGATCTGCACATGGTTCACTCCCTTCCTGATTCATCTGGATTTTCTTTGAGACCCCCATCTAGAATTCCCCACCCCTCTTTCCCTACGCGCTGCTGCCCGAAATCCTTTCTGTAAAATGCACTCGTGGATATATTTATTTATCGTCCCTCCTCCCTCCAACAGTGGAGACTGCTTGAGGGTCAAGGCTTCTGTTTGTTTCATTTCCTACTGTTTCCCCAGGGCCAAAACAATGCCTGGTATGGGGTAGATGTTCAGTGACTATTTGTTAAAAGAACAAAGGACTGTGGCTCAGTTACAACATCCTAAGGACCAGCCACGTTCTTTATGGGGTTCTGTTCACATAGAGTAAGCGAGTCTTCCACAAGACTGTCAGGGCAAGAGTGCGCACATGGGGGGTTGGGAGGGCCCCTGGGCCTTTTTTGGCCCTAAATTCCTTTCCCATGAGATTCTATCTAGCATACCAGATCGCAGCTCTGGCTCCAAGCTGGCCTGAGGGTCGTTTGTCACCACCAACTTGCCTGAGAATGCGATGACTCTCCAGATGATTTTCCTGCAAGGATGGTTGCGGGAATGCCATTGCTTTAAAAGTCCTTAATCCAGACTGCTTGTTCTGCAGACATTCTCAGATGCATTATTTAAAGTTATTTCCAGTGGTGCGTGGGTGGGAGGTGGGAGCTACATTTTGTTACTTAGTGGTTTTGCAAAGCCTTCCAGGATCTCTTTCACTTTTAACCCTTCTTTTCAAAGCTACCTAACGTAACCTCTCAGAGGTGGCTGATCGTCCACACACCTCTGGGTGCTCTTGGTCTGCACTTCTGTCCCATGGTGGTGGTGGTGGTAGGGGCGGTGGGGGGAGATCCATAAACAAGCCGTGCCCTTCCCCGGGGGGATGTCTTGTTGGAGACTGAGGGCTCTTTCCCTTGAGGAAGAGAGAGTGATATTCTCAGAGGAGGCTTTTCATTGAATGAATCCATTGCACAGACTTTAATTCTTAGGAAAAAGTTTCATGTTAGTGATGGGGTGTAGGAGTCATGATACTTCTAAAGAACAGAAACATGGCATTGTGTTTGCACGACTTTTCCTAATTCTTTGCAGTCCTTCCCGCCCTCAGCTTCATTTGCTGCTCACTCACCAAGCTTCCTGTAGGGAACAAGTTGTGTCCACGTTTCACAGATGAAGGCAGAAGCACGGGGAAGGTAGTGGTTTGCTCACGGCTACTGGGGGCGGGGGTGTGTGCTCCAGGGCCCCAGGGCTTTTGCTTCTCCCTTCCTAGCTGTGCAGCATTTTTCCTTCAAGATCAAGGCTCCCCTTGATATGGCTAGGTGTCCCCCTGGCATATGGCCACCCCTATCAGTTACCTGAGCCACGAGGCCTCAAACACTGGATGGTTGCCTTCTCCGGTGGGAGTCCATAGCTCCTGCTGGCTTCTGAGATAGAGGGGCGATGTCTGTGTCTCTGTTACTGGGGGGCTGTTCTTTCACTCTGAGAGTTCAGAGGTGGAAGAACCATCTGTACATCCAAGGAGAGCTGCCCTCCCCAAATGCATGGGTTCCGCGAGTTCGAACTCAGCAGAGTCAGACTTCTCTAGACCTCCATTGTGACATCCTGCGCTTGTAAGCCGGGCAGCTCGAGGGGGTTCCCTCCGAGCACAGTACTCAGACCTGGGACCTCTCCAGCACCAACCCTGTACAGTGCTGTAGAATTGTGACTGGGCTTCAGAAGAGCCCAGGAGGGTCCTTGAAAATACAGATTCCTGGATGCTTCCTCTGGAGTTCTAATTCAGTAGGCTTGAGAAAGATCCAGAAATCTATCATTTAAGAGGGGAAAAAAAACCTCTTGGTGATCCTGACAATTAATGAGGCTTGGAAACCACTGTTTAGATTACAAAGGCCTTTTGCATATAATATTTCATGTGTGCCTCACAACACATGAGGAAGCTGTTAACCTCTTTTGCAGATGTGGCTCATGTACAGTAAATAACTTGTGAACCTCTCCTTTAGGGGATGGTGGGGCCCAGCCTGCAGCCTGAGGCCTTTGTCTCCAGCCCCGAGTCTCCTTCCCCCGCACTCCACCTCGGGACACTCATCTCCCCACCTCTCCGTCATCCTGGGGATGCTAGTTTCTCCTCGTACTCGGCTGTCCGGCAGTCTCACTCACTAGATCCAACTCTTCTTCCCTGAGGACAGCTCTGAGCAGGTCTAGAGAAGATGGTGGAGGTAGAGGCCCCAGAGGAAACATCTTGGGGCTTCCCCACATCCATTATCTGGGCCTTGCAGCAACAATGGTGGATGAGCAACAATGGCGGACAGGCCAGCCTTGGCCCAAAGGCAATGCCCCGTCAGCAGCTGAGGCATGTGGGGGCCCCAGACTGGCCTCTATGCCCAAACAGATCCTGCAGCCCAGTTCCAAGAAAGAATTCTGAAGTGCATAAGCAGAAACCACTGACCACTGGCGTGGAGAGCTGGTGGTAAATCTTTCCCCTTTCCATGTGCGTTGTGTTTGGAGCTACATCATCAAGAAGAAACCTCAGAATCTCAAAATTCTATGTGATGGGAAGGATGCAGGGTGGCCCTGGTGGTGGATATGGGAAACTTTGGAGTGGGTTTTTGGTGCCTGTGGATAAGATGTCAGTACGGAAAAGTAACTGGAGAGCAGGGCTCTTCGGTTCCAGCCGGCCCTGTACCATACCGAAAGTGGCCAAAAATCTTGCGTTGACTTTGCAGGTCCCCTCCTTGCCCAGGTCTCCCCACGTAGCTGCTGATCTTGGGATTTCCAAAATTGGAACCTAGAGGACCTTTGCCTTAGGAATAGGGATTTGACTTCTAGCTATTTTTTTTTAATTTTTTAATTTTATTTTTTATTTATAGGTGTTATGACATCATGGTTAAAAGTAGGGCTCTCTGGAGGGATGGCGGGGAGAGGAGGGCTCTCGAGGCAGATCACTTAGACTCAAAATCTGGCTGTGCCACCTACTGGCCTGATAATTTATGTTGCTGTACCTCAGTTTCCTCATCTATAAGGTCACGCTAACACAAGCACCCACTGCTTCAGGTGATAATGGTGAGGATTATGGGGTGCTTGGAATGGAAAGAGGCACGTGGAAGGGTCTTGTGCTGGGGTCTCTGCTGTTCAACGGGCAGCACATTCTGTGTCACCGGTGTGGTATAAAGGACAACCACCACGCACTCTGCCTTGCAGGAACTCGCAGTTCCCTGGGAGGCAGACGCAGATGTGGATGATCACCATGAAATGATCCCCAGGAGGGTGGGAAGTCCAGTACTGGGGGTCATTCAGAGAGGTGTGTGCCAGCGGTGTCCCACGAAGGGGCTGGGGCTAAGCCTGAGCTAGAGACTGCTTCATTTAAACTATCATGGGGGGAGGGGGGCTGGCTAGCTAAGTCCATAGAGCATGCAACTCTTGATCTCAGGGTTGTAAGTTTGAGTCCCATGACGGATGTAGAGACTACTTTTTTAAAAAATCTTAAAATCAAGGAATTTGCCTGGTAGAGGAAAGGGAAAATGCATTACAGGCAGAGGCAGCAGCGTGAACAGGGACATAGAGGCTTGAAAACTCTGGCTGTGTGAGAGAAGGATGTGTGGTAGAGAAGGGGGAGCACCAACAGGAGGTGGCAGGTGAGACAGGAGGGGCCAGTGAGTGCAGTTAAGAACCTTAAATGCCAAGAGATTTTGGACTTCATCTGAGGGATGAAGGGAGTCATCAGTGCATTCAAGCAACACGATCGAGTTTGTGTCTTAATAAAATCATTCTGGTTGCTGTGAGGAGCACAGGACAACACAAAAGGAAGTCAGCTGGAGGACTTGAGCTCCTCACCCTCATTAAATGTGAGTTGAAGGTCACCCACCATTTCAGAGAGGGCCCAACACCATCTGTGGCCAACAGGCAAGGCTTTGGAGAATTTCCTTCTCCCATGACTTTCAGGGTGACCTTGAGAATGTCCAGCTTACTTTCCCTACCTCAGATTTAGATGTCATGGGAGCCGTGCACTGCCCTCTAGTCCCCCCAAATGTAGCCTACTAAAAAGGAAACTGGGGAGTCTATTGCTTGTTTTATCTTTATGTAGGATGAATTTGCATTTACTTTTATTATTTGCTAGGTAGCATTGTCATTATTCAAGAAGCAAGTGACAGAAAAAGTTAAGCATTAAAGGTCTTGCTCCTACGACTGTGCCCGTCCCACCCTTTTGTCCCCATTCCTGCTTCCAAGAAACCACTCTTAATAATTTTCTTGGGTAGGGTCCTGGGATCCAGCCCCGCATTGGGCTGTCTGCTCAGCGGGGAGCCTGCTTCCCTTCCTTTCTCTCTGCCTGCCTCTCTGCCTACTTGTGATCTGTCAAATAAATAAACTCTTTAAAAAATAATAATAATTTTCTTGGGTACCCTTCTAGAATTTATGTATGCAAATACAAATTTAGATTCTCACTGTCCCCCTTTCTTATAAAGGTACGGGCAGTTGGAGAATACATCTCCTCTCCTCTTCAGGCAGAATATCAACAAGCTCTTTGAAAAATGAAATTTGTCCTTGTTAAAGAATCTCGGACTAGTCCGGTTATTCCTTCTAGAATAGAATAAAGGAGAGCATCTCCCTGCTATGGAAAATAGGGGCAATATTCCGTCTGCCCTGACTCCCATGTGGCAGAGTTAGAAGTCTTTTCACATTCATAAGCAGCTTTGAGCTTTCTGGGGGAAGGCATTCTCACACTTGGTGCTCTTTTGATGATTTCTCAGTGAAATATTTCCTCTTGTCCTCTGGTCCCAGGATCTTTTTTTTTTTTTTTAATTTGGACTGCTAATTGTTAACAAGTCATTGGCTTTTTTGTCCCCTCTAGGTTTTCCTCTCCAAACTTCTGAGCCTTTGTTGGCAGCCCTAGTCTCTGCTGGGGCCATGTGGGTCTGATTTTCAGCTCCATCCTGCTGGAGGCTCTGCTCCCACACACACATACAGTTCAAGGGCTTCTCGTGGTATCTGTTGCAAACTTCTTTACTGTTGCCACCACATGTGCTGAGTTACACAGAAGCGTTGCGAGTCCCAGGCACAGGGCAGCTGTGGGCCTGCGCTGGCAGGAACCAGCCAGAATCGAACACTCCTCCTGGTCCGGAGGACATGGCATCTTTGCTGACAGTGGAGAATGTCCCCTATTCGCCAGGGCTTTGGGGGAGACCCAGAGGAAGGAAGTTGTCTGTCACATGGCGGAGGGGCCAGACTCGATGATCTCTGAGATCTCTTCAGTTCTAAAATGACACTTTAATGACCTCATCAGGGACCCCAGGAGGCTCCCCCGAGATGTGTACTGGGAGAGAAAGGACGGCAATGCCATTGTCTGGGACCCGCAGACCCCAGTTCATGTTTTGAAAGGGATTTGGGTTTTGATTTTTGTGCCAGCTTTATGAATTCAAGAGGTCCTTGTCCTGCCCAAGGACCCAAAGGGCCTCAGCACAGTGGCTTCACCCTCTCCTCCCAGGCAGGACAGTGGCACAGTCCCCAGGCCGACGGCTCACAGCACTCGCCTATAGGAAGACCGTGCAGGCAGGACCCTCTCCTGCCCTATAGTTTCAGCCCATGATGAGGAGGGGATGAGCACTTGTCCTGGGAGGATCCATACTCCATTTTCAGGAAGATTTGGGAATCCTCGGGTTCATCTGTGGACCTTTGAGCAATCTGCATCATTCCCATGAGCTTCCCTTCAGGAAGACTGACCCTTAAGAGGGCTCTGGATGCAGTTTGGGAGATGTTCCCCCTTTGTAAACTGGCACCGACAACTTTACTTGTGCACTTTACTTGTGCTGAGACCACTCTCTGTCGTGTTCCTGTCGGAGTCCATGGCTTCAGCTTGAGAAGCAGGAAACCCGTATATCGCAGTCACCAGTGCAGTGTGTGTATGGTAGATCTGAGCTGTTCAGACCCACAACCACTTGTTAGAGAACTTTCCTTCTCCATCTGAACAGCTCCCACTCGAAACCTCAGCCTCTCCAAGGAGATGTTTGTGAACCCCAGCCCCACACCGGGTCTGGCGTGGCGTGAAGATTCAGGGGTCAGTGGTCAGGTTGTTTTTCTCTGTGCCTCTGGCACTAGCATCTGGTATGACCAGAATGAGACAGCTCCCACACCTGAAGAGTTGATAGTCTGAGGGGAGAGACATATGCTCCCACATCTGTCACCATGTCAGAAATGGAGTGGTCACTTGGTGGCTTTTGAGCTTGGGATCGTTGAGTGATAGAGCTGGAGGGTCTTCGGGATTACAGAGACCGTCCCTCTCACCTCAGGGGTGAGGGAACTGACTGGTGAGGGGCTTGCAGTCATGGCCACAGAGTCAGATGGGATGGAGAGAGAAATTGTCCACAGCCCCTGTTTTCCGCTCTTTGTGGCACCCCTTGCTCTTGCTTTTGGCCTTTAACTGGAAAGATCAAATCCTGAAAAGTAGAGGCGGTACCAGAGCATGCCGGAGCCCAGTTTGACTGAACATCTGCGGCTACTCAGTGACCCAGATCCTGTAAGCACTTGGAAGCTCTGGATGTTGGCTCCTGCCCTTCGACTGGGGAGCGAGCTACTCTCAGGCAGCAGGGGCTCAGCTGCCCGCAGCTCCCGCTGGGACATCCTTCTGTGGAGGCCAGAAACTACCAAGGTGAGGGCTCCTCAGTGTTGACCTCGTGGCTCTGTTCGGCTGAGGTTTTCAGGGTGAGGTCTGTGAGAGGTTCTGGTTCTCAAACCACGTAGAAGGGCTTTCTGTCCTGCTAAGTTCAGGCCAGGAGCTTGTCTGCCCCTAAGTCAGACAAACTGATTGCAAAAGAGACCTTTCTGAGGCAATCAGGGAAAAATGAATGTGGATTTGGTGTTCAGTGATATTGGGGAGTGATAGGGAACGTTAGATATGATGATAGCCCAGTGATCGGGTTTAAGAAAAAGGCGGTCATTAGGGATGCATACTGATGTCTGGGTTGTTTTAGAATATTCTACGGGGAGAAGAAAGAAGTCTTTATAATAAGTGTTTTGGAGTGAAATGGCATGATGTCTAGAGGTTTGTTTGTTTTTTTTTAAATATGCTGGTGGGGGGGCACATTAAGGAACAGATGAACAGTTTGCCAAAACATTGATCCTTGTAATTATTGAAGCTATACCATAATCTCTGCTTTTGTATGTATCTGGAAAATTCCAGAATAAAAAATTAAAAAAAAAAAAAGTAAGACCTGGGTCTCCACACCTTGCCATCCCTACTTACCATGAAGCCCCTCCGGACGGAATGGAGGCCGGCACCACCGAAGCAGACCAAGCAAGCGGGAGGCTGCAGAGACCCTAGGGTAGCCCATCTGTGTCCCTAGTTACCTTGGAGGATACACGGAAGGACTGGACCATTTCTTCTTGAGCACCCTCGTTCAGGGACCCATGTGGCGTCACCCATCTCTCTCTGGAAGCTGCTGCCTCCTCAGTCAGGTGAAGGCAGTGCCACCCTGGGGGGTTTCTGTTTCTGCTGCCGACCGGCCCCTCAGCCTCACCCGGAAGGCCCCTCCAGAGGCAGAGTCCCTTGCTGAGGTATCACCCGCTGCACGACCCCGCTGTACAACAGAGCTGCTTTCTTCAGTCCGTTGTGACGCAATCCGGGAGTCTTCTTCACCCCTCTGTCCATATCTGTCCCTTTCCTCTCCCCCCTCTGCCAACAGTGATGCCCTCTACCCCCTGATGGCTCAGCAGAAGGATCGCAGTCACCTGTAGCCTCCACAGGGTAGGGACCTCACTATTCCTGATTCATTTCGACTTCTCTCCGACGTAACCCACACCTGAAGCTTTTGTACCCAGACTTGCTCTTGAGCAAAAGGCTTCATGCTGGTCTTCCCATGCCTTGCCCTTGAGTGCAGAGTGAGGACTCCTTAAGCTCATGGAGATTTGCTTACCCGGAGTCCATGTCCCCCAGGTCCCTCTTCTCTACACTACATGCAGGGTATTAGAGACCCAGGGGACTAAGACCCTGTTTCTGGAATTTGTTCCCCATGTCCAGCCTCCTGAGGACAGACACCTCTAGCTCTGAGGATGGCCAAGGAGCAGCTCTTCATGGAGCTGGAGATGTTGCTTTGACGTACTTTTGGGGTGTCCATCCATATGCATGGGGAGCCCCTCCTGGTACCCAAAAAAGGGAGGGACAGAGTATAAAGTGGATGGGGGCACACCGCAGGTAGGGGAATCTGGACCGTCGGCTGCTGTCTCTCGCACAGAATGCCAGGGAGCCTGAGGAACCTCACCAGGCCATTATGAAGGGGGATGTCTGTCAAGTAGGAGGGTAGGACCTATTTCATTTACCAGTCTGTTCACTCATTAATTACTTTCAGACATTTAGATGATGAGCATCTGGGCCTCTATTCTTAGTCTTGCTCAGGCCTCGCACATTTCAGGTACCTTTATCCTAACTGCCTAATGGAGACTCAGGAATTTTGCTGCTGGCTGGGCTTCATCTCGCCTTAAGGTAGGCTTATGTCCTCCTGTGGTATTTCCTGCTGCTTGTAAAATACAACCGGTGAAGTCCTCTTGTAACTCCGCTCATTTCCTGTGTTTATAATGGTGGTGAAATCATGGATTGTCTTCCCACCACCCCTCTTCCCACTCCCAACAAGCCTCAATTATATAAGCTGACAAGCCAGTTTAAAATAGCCTTGGAGTGAGGGTTGCCTGAGTATGCCAACAACTTCATCATAAAAGGCTTCCCCTGAAATTTCCTATGCCTGTTCAAAGGGACTGACAGGATTCTGAACTTCCTTCAACAGGTATTAGCCATAAAACCTAAAAAGTGGAGCTAGTTTTAAAATTCACATTTCCCCAGATGGCTCCTTCTCTTCAAATAGTACCAGAATTCCAACTTCTCCCCCCCCCCCCCCCCCCCCAAGTAAAACATTTTCATCTCTTCCAATGAATTGTACTGAAATTCCTGGCTTACAGTAAACCCATCACTGTATCTAGATAATATCAAACAATGTTTTAAAGGCCTTTGGGATATCAGGGCCCGTGTCTCCCATCCATACTGGTTATTAATTAGCTTTCCTCTCTTTAAGGACCCAAAGCTTTGTGCTAGATAGGAATGGAGCTAGGACAGTGGATATGGGGAGTGTATGTACGTAGGGGTGGTGTGAATAAAGAGGGAGTGCACACAAATGGAAAATGAGCTCCCCTTTGCACTAGAAAACTAACCTCACCCTCCCACTCACTCCATCTCAAGCCCAATTAAATTTTAATCCAAATCCTCACAAAGGGAAAGTGTGGTCTTCAAGCTCCTTTATTTCTGGAGCTCCCTGGTGCCCAGTTTAGTAAGTGCTTCAGGAGAAGAGGTCTGGCAGTGCCTGGGAATGGAGTTTGGAAAGGGCAATATCCCTGATAAGTTACTGGAAACAAACCTCAGTTCTCTGGTCTGCTTGTTTATGGGACTCCGGCACCTTGCACCCAAGCTCGGCCCAAATCCGAGTTTCACATGGGCAGTTGCTGCCATTCAACTTGCTTGGCTCTTGTCTTTCAAAGGGAGTCAAAGCAGACAAAATCTGCTTTCCACAGTCGTCTTTCACTCAGCGGTGCATTCATTCCTACGCTTATTCTACAAACATGCATTGAAGAGCTTTGTGCTAGGCTTAGGCAGAAGGGAGATTTCTAGTCTTTGACCTGAAGGCACCCAAGGGAGGCAGCCACTGATCATAGCAGTGCTAGAGGAGTATAGACTAGAGGCAGGCATAGTAACAGACTAACTCAGGAGGAAGAGTGTCTTGCTGCCGGTGAGAATTGGATGAGGTATCCGAGGAGCTGACGTTGCCTTTGACGTTGACTTTGAAGGATGGACAAGAACAGCGCACTGAGTTGGACAGTTAAAATTTAATTTCTCCTTTCTTGAGAGTTATACTTCAAAAGCTTTTGGTTTCATGAGCACAGAAAGAAGACTGGAGGCCTGGGGGTCTTGTGGACAGTTGGGGAGGGAGAGAGAGTGAGGGGACTGAGAAGAGTGTAGAGTGGCTGAGCCAGAGGGAAGGACTCTGCCTGGCAGATGGGGATTACCAAGGAGAAAGGAAGGAGCTCAAGGCCTGACCCCACCCTTTTGCTTGGGTGGCATTCGTGGCTTCCAGTGTGCCACAGGGACGGGGACCAGCTGTCCAGAAAGGCCAGTGGGAACAGCCGTCACCATGCCGCTCATCTGGCTTGATTCGCCATCCTCCAGACATGGCGTGCCTCACATCGGAACCTCACGACTGCGTCCTCCTTGACTTCACATCTTGAAATAACTCCTCGTCACTGCCTGAGTATTTTAAGATGCAGCTTTCATCAGGAAGCTTCCATGAAAGCAATTCCAGTAGAATGAATAATCCTTTTCCCCCCTCTCATCAGACATGCTTGTCTTACAGAATTAGGAGTTCAGCTCTCACTTTTTTAGCCCTATCTTAAAAAACAAAAACAAAAACCCAGAGCCTCAGAGCAATGAATGATCTTGCATCTGTGTCAAAAAGTTCCCCTCTGCATTTTCAGACAGTCTTTTCTGGGTCAGCATTTCTCTGTCCTTATCACTGCCTTTTTTTTGACTTCCTGTTTCCTATCCAGCTTTACATAAACTCCTTTTGTCATTTCTTAAGCTATTCAGGAGTGAAATTGTCCCCCCTCTCGGAGGCCAGTACTTTTTCTGCACCTTCTTACTCACTGTATGCACAAAGGTCACAACTATTTGAAATGTTTTGACAACCCTCAATTATTTGCACTTAGGAAGTTGAGTAGAGAAGAGGAACTGCATAAATGATCAGCAAAATGACATTAAAGCACTCACATAGATAATACCAATGGCAAACATTCATCATTTATTTGCCCTTGGAATGTGCTTAAAGGTCTTAGCACACTACGCTGCTTCCATTTGCAATTTTTATACATATAGTAGATGGGCGACAGAATTTATGGTGGACAGCCCATCAGCATAGGGGTAACAGAAAACTAGAGTAATAGGACTGTCCTCTAACCAGAACAGTTTGTCATGAAAGAGAGGGTAAATACACAATCTTCTAGTTAAACAAAAACCTGGGCAGAGAGGGAGGCCTCTTCCACCAGCCTGACTTCCCAGAGACCTAGACTACATTCCTTTACACATTCAACATTTATTAAGCATAGTATATGATAGGTATCCTAGTATCTGATATGATTTATTGATCATATATGATATGTGCCATATATATATATATATATATATATATATGCCATTGATCATATATGATAGGTGCCAGAGAGTCAAAGAAGTCAAAAGATGCTGTTCTATCTTCCTTGGGTTCAGTAAAGGAAAACACAGCTTGACAGACACCCAAACAGATCTGAGTCCCCGGCAGAAACAACTGATTCCGCTATATTTCACGGAGAAATATTTGGTCTGGCAATGGAAAATTATGTAGAAGACATGATGTGTGGAAATGGGCGACAGTGTCCCAGCATGTGCAAAGACAAGGAAACAACATAGGGAGAGAGTAAATGTGGGGTTGTTGAGATGTAGGGGGGATGGGAAGGAAATGGCAGGGTTGAGCCTCAAAGGGTGGATTTGGGCACCATCATCAAGTACCTTGGATGCCATGCAGAAATGATCGTATCCTACAGCTCTCAGGGAGTCCGAAGGCTTAAGCAGAGGTAATATGGTCAATCTATGTTCTAGAATACAGACTGTGCCAGTGAAGAGGATGGTATACGAGAAGGAGGAAAGGCTGGGGGAAAACCAGAGCAGACTTGACAGGTCAGAGATGAAGATATTCTGGCCCAAGACAGAGGAGGAGCTGGTGGGGCAGAGGAAGTACAGTCAGCTGCTCTCAGGATGCCCTGGTACCTGTTGGAAGAATGGGTGTCGGAAAGATGAGGAAGTCATGAACGGTTCCTAATTTCTGTATATTTCAGTGGTGTGGCCAGTTTTGAAATGCACAGTTACAACGTCTGCTGCTAAAGCCCTGCTTTTGCTATTTCTCCTGTGCTCTTCCATCTCCTTTCTGAAATGGATAACTCATCTCTAGAGGTTTGGGGGCCTGCAACCTCATTCCACATTTCTGACGTTTGTGTAGGGGACAGGGCTTGTAAAGTCCAGGGCTGAGGCTTTTAGCTCTTTCCTCTTTAATTCAGTAAGCATCATGGGCACCATGTGGGATGAAGACCCGGTGTTCTTCCTCAAGAAGCTCATAAACTCAAAAAGGAGAAAGGCTGGTAAAACAGTAAATATTAATGAAGGCAGAATGAAAGCCAGAGGGCTATGGGAGTACAGAGAGAAGCCAAGAGGAATTCAGGAGGATTTCACATAAGTGGTTTGCACTAGGCTGTTTAGTTTTACTGAGCACCATACGTGCCATGAATGTCTCTTGGCACTGCGAATAATAGTCAAATACATATATATATATATATACATAAAATCAGTATATCATATTGTCATATATTGTCATATCAATAGTCATATATGTATATACACATAAATGTACATATACGTGTGTGTATATATATATATGTATATATTTATATGGAAGAAAAACACGAAGTAATTATAAGATGACAAGTAGTGGGAATGAGAAATGCAGGGTGTCGTCATGAGTATGAGTGTGGAATTAGTCTAAGATATCAGGGAAAGCAACCCAGAAGATTTAAGCTGAGACAAGGAAGGTGAACAGAGACATTGGCATAAGGGGGTGTTCCTAAAGAGAGAAGTACACATTCACTTGCTCAGTTGTGGGAAAATGAAGCATGTTCAAGGAACTGAAAGACATCCATTGTGACTGGTGCATAGGACTAGGGGGTCGTGGCCTGAAGGAGGGCTGGGAGGGGCCAGGATCTAGATCCTACCATCTTCCTGGTGGTTTCAAGGTTTTGATGTTTTATCCTAAAGGATATAGAGAGAGCTGTCGAGGTTTTAAGTACAAGAGTAGTGTGATTATTGCATATTTGGAGAATAAACTGCAAAGGGCAAAACTGGATCTGCTAGGATACGCCCTTGTGATAGTCTAGTGATGGGGGTAGCACAGAGAGGGGACAGCAGACTGAAGAGAACAGATGTGTAATAGATTTAAGAGGCAGACTTGGGTAGGACTTGGTGATTAATTGGACAGGAGAGGAGAGCAAGGGGGAGGAGTCAAGGGTTGATCTGCAGCTTCTAACTTGGGAAATTGGAAGGGTGGTATGTCATTAACCAAAAGAATCTGGGAAGAAGCAGGTTTAGAGGGGGGAAGGTGAGTTTGGTTTTTGAATACATGAGGTTTAGTACAAGCAAGATATTTAAGTACTAATTTTCAGGAAGGAATGTGTTTTGGAAGCCCGAAGTTTAAGAGAGAGGAAAGGATGACACATAGGGACATAGGGAGTCGTTAGCCCGTGGAGGCGGGTGTTCTCGCCCTACGAATGGCCAAGATCACCTATGAAGAGCGCACAGAATGTGAAAAGAAAAATTGAAGAGCTTCTTGAGGAATACCAGCAACTCAAGTGCCCGTGGAGGAGTCCGAATTTACAAAGGAAGCTGAGAAGGAATAGCTAGAGAAAAACAGAAGAAAAACCAAAAGAGCAGAGAGTCAGGGACGTAAAAAGTAGAGAGTAAAGGGAGTGTCGGTAATGTGACATGCTCTTGAGAAGTCATGAGAGACTGAAGTTCCTAAAGCCCATCGACTAGACTGCCATGATCCAAATTCTCCCATCCTCTTGCTGGGTGAATGGAGACAAGTCACTGAATTTTGCACTGAGCCTCACCCATAAATTGGAGTGATTGTTCAGCACCCACATCAGCATCTAAATGTTCAGTGAATAGTAGCCATTATTTTTTACGTTATTTTTGGCATGAAGAGCCTTAGAGCCCTTTTTTATTTTTATTTTTATTTTTGAGAGAGATCACTCCTGGGGTGGGGGGGGGCACGGAGGGAGAGGAGAGGGAGAGAATCTTAAGCAGACTCCATGCCCAGTGCAGAGCCCCACACGGGGCTCGATCTCACAACCCTGAGATCACGACCTGAGCCAAAATCAAGAATCAGACACTCAACTGACAGAGCCACCCAGGCGCCCATTTTAGTGGTGGCATGCCTAATTACAGCAGCTTCTAGCTACAAGGAAAAGTGAGGTTGAGGATTGGGGGAGATGGCAGAAATGTAAAGGAGGAGTTCCCAGGGAGGAAGAAGGGGGGAGATATGGAAGATGCATGGCTTTCAGTTGGAATAAAGCAAACGACACAGGACAGGTACGTGCCAAGGAACCTGAGGCATGAACTGATGCAGTATAACAAGGGAACGTGGTCAAGTGTGGTGGTTGCAAAGAGGTAGGAGGAGCCACAGGGGGAGTTGAGCCTATAGAGAATGTTACATTAATGAGTTTGAGTATTGGAACTTTTATTTTATGAATGTGAAGGTTAGTACTTAAAGGAGAACAACGGGTAGCTTGCCTTATTTTAGGAAAATTAACAGAAGAGAGGAAGATGGATTATAGCAGAGAAAGATAAAAACTATCCATACTATGATTGTTGTTGGATGAATTTTAATACAGAGCAAAACACCACTTGTGAGCATTGGACCTTACCCTGGTCACTAAAGCATGCCGAGACTCCATTTCCCCATCAGTAACGTGGGGATGATATTGTTTACCTCTAAGGTTCTCTCGAGCATTCTATTTTGGGTCAAGGGTCTGGGATGGTGGTTGGCGTACAGTGAACTCTTCAGTCTCTGTCCTTCCCGTCCCCATCCCGCCTTCTCCCCCTCCACCCTCACTAACACACCTGAAGGTTTTGCTCTCACCTGATTTTCAAGAGACCTATTTTGCTTTCCACAATTCTGTGCTGTACTAAAGTAAAACAATAATCTTGTCTTCCAGAAAGTTTCCTTTCAAGTGTAGGGCTAACTTGTCATCCGTTCCCTCCCTGAGTTGGCAAATTGACATGCTTTATTTGCTTTCTCCCAAGTTGTCCTGATGCAAGCATTTGGGACCAAGCAGTGGCTCAAAATTATGTTTCCCATAAAACTGCTGAGGCACTTACCTACAGATGGCTAATACTTCCTTCCTGGAAAGAGAGGAATACCCTGAAGCCATTCTCCTGATTTTTCTTCCAATTTCTCTTTTTATCCTGTGTTCCATGTCATCTGACTTGGTTAAGTTCCTTTCCAGCCAGAAGTAACTGGTTTCTGGAAAAGATGTAATATGGATTATATTTCTCTAAAGCCATATGCTCTATACATCCTGGCATCCACGCGGATGCCATTTGATTCCATCTTGTTTTATTCATTCAATAAATATTTATTGAGTGTCTGCTTGGGTGCCTGGCATCGACAGTGCAAAGAGGAGGAATCTTGAATTCTATGCTCTGAATGTTCCCAGACTTTGTGGAAAAGCAAGACTCGAAGACATCATTTCAGTAGATTGTGGCTAGGTCACAGAGCTACACAAGCAGCTTTAAAGCGGGTCAAGGAGAGGCAGCTGCAAGAAAATGTTTTAGCAAAGCTGGTATTTGAACTGACTCTGGAAGTGTGAGCTCGGTGGGTCCAGGTGAAAAAGGGATGGGCTTGCCTGGCCTGTTTCCCAAAGAAACACGTGATTTGAAAGCGATCCTTTGGCCCCGAGAAGCTTGAATCATTTACTGTCCCAGGATTAGAATGCCTGCAGATGTCCACCTAGAATGCGATATGTGCCGGGCTGGGTGCTAAGTCCTTTGTTGCATTTCACGTGGTTCCCGGAATAACCATAAGAGGCAGGTCCCGCTATTGTTCCCATTTTACACAGGAACTAAGTGATGCTCAGAAAGATTGAGTAAGTTGCCCACCATCACACAGTGACGCAGCCAGGATCTGAGCAGAAGCCACTCTACTCTAGGGTCTCTGGACCTTGAGGCACCCTGGCATGTGAGCTGGGTGCTGGTTACTCCACAGGGTGGGGTGGCAAGCAGAAGGCAGAGGGGGGATGAGGCCAGCTTTGAGGTACTGAACACTGACGTGGGGTTAGTGGGTATGTCTTTGCATGTTTATGTTTTCTAAAAATGTAACTGTATTACTTTGAAAATGAAACAGGACCTATTTTAATTTTATTTTTTAAAGATTTTATATATTTACTTGAGAGAGAGCACAAGTGCATTAGCAGGGGCAGGAGCAGAGGCAGAGGGAGAAGCAGACTTCCCGCTGAGCAGGGAGCCTGATGTGGGGCTTGATCCCAGGACCCTGAGATCATGACCTGAGCCTAAGGCAGATGTTCAACTGACTGAGCCACCCAGGCTCAGGGTGGACCCATTATTTACACACCATTTTTTTTTTTTTTTTTTAGCAGCAGAAGTCCTGCTTTAGTGGGAGTTAATTGTATCAATGAGACAAGAGGCTTGGGATAAGATAAGATGGCTAACTTACAGCCAGTTGTTCTTAGGAATTTTGATTCCTGCTTACTTGAAAAGTGCATACTGACATACTTCATTTTCAGTCATCAGAGTAAACCCCAATAAGGTAAAAGTTCTTCTTTTGAAAGAAGAAAGAAGGTGAAAGTCGTTTACTCTTTTCACCTTAGAAACAATGAAACTTATTTTCTATTAAATCAAGGAATGAAGATCGGCCTTAGCCTCCTGTGAGTTTAAGGATTGACATTGGGATGTGATTCAGATTTCCATAAGAACTTGGAAAGAAAAAAATATATATCTGTTCAATTTACTCTCAGTTCATAGATTATTTTCATGTCCCGGGTTTATTTGGGCTTTTTTTGTTTGTTTTGTTTTGTTTTGTTTCCCTAATAGTGAATCTTAAGAATCACGAGTTTGATTGTGGTACAAATACATTCATAAAATGTGTCAAAAAGGAAATGAACCCAAACCAACGAAAATATAGATGCGGCCACCAAAGTAGCACACTTTCTGTGGGTTGCTTACTAATAAACAAACACTGGTTCACGGCACAATTCACCTGATGTACATGGCTAGAGACAGATCGAGTTTGCCTCGTTCTAAGCCCCTCACTTTTGGATCTAAGTCCGTTCATAGAGTGGTCCCTCCACGGCCCAGTTCCCAGGACCTAAAGCAGTAATGGAATGCTGCAAATTTGAAATCTTTGTTGGTCTCTTGGTAGGCGTGCTGACCTCCTTGGATGGCGGAGTGCAGTGACGCTTTGCTTGGAAAAGCACAGACCCATAGCGAGGAGCCCAGCTGTTCCCCTTCCCTCCCGCAAGGCCCCATGACCGTGAACTTGCTGAACTTGGGTGGCCAGGCTTCTGGAGTGAGCAGCCCAGTTTCCCTCCCACGGGTTCTGCTTCCTGGACCCTTTTGCTGACCAACGAAACCAGCCTTGAGCA
Source organism: Taxidea taxus jeffersonii (assembly GCA_003697995.1). Taxonomy (NCBI): domain Eukaryota; kingdom Metazoa; phylum Chordata; class Mammalia; order Carnivora; family Mustelidae; genus Taxidea; species Taxidea taxus. The sequence continues at coordinate 26,719 of ML111041.1, forward strand.
ATTCCTTGGTGTGTGACCCAACCCAAGCTGTCGGGCTTCCCTAGGACAACTCTCCCCCACCCGCCTTTCTGCCGAGATCTCTTCTGGAACCCGGGCCACATTCACCACCCACACAGGCTTGTTAACCGCTCCTGTCAGCTGCCGGAGCACACCCCTGAGAGGCCTCCCCCACCACCCTCAGCAAGGACAGTGTGGTGACAACAGATACTCAGGGTTGGGTGGGGTCCCGGGCCCTCTGGGCATCCGCTTTTTCAATGTCAGTCAGCAAGACTCCAGGGTCCTGATCTCTGGCCTCCGGGAGCACGGAAGCCTGGAAAGGTCAGGAGAGGCTTTTAAGAAAAGGATGGGCCTTGGAGGAAGAGAGATTTGGACAGCATTCCAGACAGGGGAAGGGAAGGAGGCCAACGAGCAGAGCACAAATCCTCCCCAGTGCAGGAGTCTCTCCTTTCACTCCTAAAAATCTCCAGGAAAGGAAATTCCAGGGCTACCCCTGAGTCTAACCCATCCTTTTTCCTGTGATCTCCAGTGTCCCGTTTTGTAGGCCCTGGCTGTTGAGTCTGTGAAACCTGGAAGGAAGGGCAGCGAGAAAAGGAGGTCGTGGTCTGACAGAAATGCTAGCCTGGCGGAAAAATCCAGCCTGCTAGCGGGTTGGTTTTGGTTTTTGTTTTTTTTTTTTCTTCCTTGTCCCCTCCTGTCTCCTTCCAGCCACATGCACACCATCACCAGATTTCTTTCCCCTGGGCTGGCCGGGGAGGGCAGCCCGTGACACCCCTGCTTGGCCCTCCAGAGCACCCTCTGGTAAGAGTACGGCCGGCAGCTTCAGGGAGGTCACTTTCCTCTGCAAGGTCACTGCTAAGGGGAAAAAAATGCTTGTAATCCCTCTTCTCAGAGAGCGAGCCAAAGCAATGTTCCAGAAACATCATCTTTTGCCCCCAGAAATGTCCTCTCTCTAGGGCTTCCCCTCAGTCCTTTCAAGCTGCCCCAACTGCCTTGGGCAATTAAACTATATAAATGGACCTATGCCCTCCGGGTGCCAAGCCAGCTAGGATTTATTTCTGTGCGTGCACATGTGTGTGGTCTGGGGTATGTCTGGTTTGGGGTGTATGTGTATGTGGTTGGCTGTGTGCGTGTGTAGGAGAGATGGGATAAAGCTGGTACCCACCGTGGCCAAGGCTGTACCCGGCTGCCTGCCAGCCCATGGGTGCACTTTACACCTTCTTGCCTTTCAGCCCTTCTTACCTTCAGGTTTCCCCCTGGCTGTTCTGACATACTTGGCCATCTTAGAGAGCCCTTGGGTTCAGAGCCAGGTAGGAGTTGTGACTTTCTCGATGAAGAGTTAAGATCAGAAGGTCTGCTTCTGGAACGCTGACACATGGGCCTTCATCACTTTGCTCCCAGTCTCCATATGTAAAATGGGCATATCATTGGCAACCTCAGGGGGCAGTCCTGAAGATTGAAGGACATGCCAGTTATGGAAAGACTTTGGAAAACACAAGATGCTGCAAGGACTGGATTGTAGGAAGCCGGTCCCTGGTTAATTTCCTGTTGGGGCGGCATGGGGACAGGGCACCAGGCAAAGTATGCCGTTGCCAAGGAGCATGGCTGAGTAAGTAGCAGAGGCCCGAAGGGGCGAGGAAGAGTGGCATGCGGGAGTTAGTCCCAGTCCTGGAGGGCTCCGGGAAGTGGTAGTTTCCAAAGGAGAAAGGGGTTCCCACTGGCAGATGGGAAGGCCTGGGGGCTCCCTTCTTCCTCACAGAAAACCCCTGGCCAGGGGAGAGGTGTGACTTGGCTGCATCTTTGCAGCCGCCTGGCCTTCTGACCCTCAGAGCCAGCTTGGACGGACGCTGCTCAGAAGCTGGCCCAGGCCAGGGGCCTCCCTGCCCATGAAGGAGGAGATGTCCCTCCTGAATGTCGCCAGGCTCCTGGGCCCCCCATGGCTGCTCTCATGGTGCCGCCGACACCTCCCCTCCCCACCAAGGGGATTTCCTGTTTTGAAATCACTAATAAATGGAAAATGTGAGTGCTGTCACTTTAACAGCACAGGCTGTGTGCCTGTGCACGTGTGTGTGTGTGTGTGCGCACGCGCACCCGCCATGCAAATATGTGTGAGCTTGTGTTATGAGAGCAGAAGGGTGTGTATAGGGGAGAGGGCGTGTGTGTGAGTGTGTGTTGGTGCGTGGCATTCCGAAATTGGCTTCCTGAGGGACCAGAACATAATAGAGCAAGACTCTCTAAGCCTCCTCATTTGAAGGGCAGGCAATGTGTCTAGGCGGTTTCTCTACCCCAAATGCCTACTGTAGTTCCTGACAGGTGGCAGGGATCCAGCAAGTTCTGTAAATATTTATTTACAGAGTGCTCGCTCTGTACCAGGCAGCTCAAGGCTCTTGAGATTCCACATAGATCATCGCAAAGTTTCTGTCCTCAGGGAGCTTAGGGTCACTGGCGTGGAGACCATTGCAATCCCACAAATCCGTACATATATAAGTATGCCCGTGCTGTTAGTGTAGGATGAAAGAATAAATTCCTTTTCTTTCCTTAGCTTTTTAGTTGAGGCTCTGGCTTTTTCTGGCTATTGGCAGAGGGAAGGCCATAATAAATATGGCTTTTCATAGTCTGTGTTATCACTAAGATAATATTATTGACCCACAGTCTTTTGGAAACTTTTCTTCCCAGTGAGAACGTGTACATGGTTAAGATTTCTCTTTCCGTCTGTGCCCCTCCCCTAGCCCACTGTTGGCCTCATTGGAGGCTCAAGCCCCTTTCCCCTTTCCAACATTGCACCTGCTGTGCCTTCTTCTCCCTTCTTGTCTGGATGGCAAGTTCCACTCATCCATCAAGGCCCAGCTCAGCTCTTGCCTACTCTGTGGGCAAAGTTAATATCTCCCTCTCGATAGCCCACCTGCACTCTGTAAATGACCGACGACATGTGTCACTAGGTGTTGTGATTGTCTTCTGTCTCAGCTGAGCTCCTTGAGGCCAGGAATTATGTTTTATCTATCACTGAATTTCCCAGAGTCTGGCACAAAGCCCAGTCCTTCTCAGATGCCCAACCCGTGTGGGATAGATGAACGGATGAATCCACAATATTCCCTCTCCCCCCTTTCTGTAATGAAGGGCACTAAAGAGCTGTGGACCCGGGTTGAGGAGTCCAGACCAAGGCCCAAGGACCGTGCAAGAGATGGGAGTTTGAACAGTGGTTGATGCTGACTCTGAGCTTCTTTCACATTTTTTTAAGGGTGTCGAGAGGTTATCCTTTTGTAAATTGAAGTGGACTTGTGGGGTTATATTGGCTTTAGGCATACAGCATAAAGATTCGATGGTTCTATACATTGTGCTGTCCACAGTAAGCGTAGTGGTTCCCATCTGCCGGCATATGACATTATCACAACATTCCCGACTGTGTTGCCTCTGCTGTGCTTTTCATCCCCATGACTGGGCTTCTCTAATGTATTTATGAATGATCTGGAAAAGGAAATTCAGAGTGAAAGTGGCGTATCTGCGGATGACTCAGAGCTCTTTTGGTGCCATGCCAATGGGGTAGACCTTTGTAGGAGCTCCCAAGACAGGGATGGAAAGGCAAGGGGAAGGGGGGCTTCAGTATGAACAAATTTAAGCCACTGCATTGAAGCAGAGGTTATCTGAGGTGTAGGACGGTGCTTCTCTGTGATTAGCATTGGCAAGTAAGAGCAAAGACCTGGGAGTCCTTCCATTTAGCTAATTAAGCACCTGCTATGTGCTAGGCATAGTGCTCAGGACTGTTCCTCCCACCCTTGAAAGATCTCAGAGTCTAATGAAGAATATTTCCAACAGAATGAGAAAAACAGACACAGAAGGAAATAAGTGAGGACTGACAAGTACCCCTAGAAGAATATTACCAAGTGCTATGAGAAGATGACTACTTTGCTGGGATAGAGGGGTGGAGACAGTGGGGGAGAACTCATTCATTCATTTCTCAGTTTCAGGGCATTAACTACATTCTATATTTCAGAGGCATGAAGTTAAAGAGATACGGAGCCATTATCTCCAGGGAACTTACAGTCCAATGGAGGGATACAGAGAAGTAAAGGGTGGGAGGGAGATGTGTGATTCAGAAGTTCTGGAAGGATTCCTTAGAGGAGGGAAATTCTTGGCTTTAGTCTTAAAGCCATCCTTTAAGTTCATTAGACAGAAAAGAGAAGGTATGGACAACCCCACTAGAAAAAGCCAAGAGGACAGAAGTTCAATAGAGGTTCAGGGTATTTGGGGCAACGACGGGGTTCCACAGAGCTTCATAGTAGAAGGGTAACAGGTGCCGGGGCATGGCAGCTAGGCCCACAGGGCGCTTGGGGTCAGCAAGACCATGGCATGATCCAGGTTAATATTTCTGGAAGATTGTTCTGGCCCCAGTGGGAATGGACTAAGAATTGAGAGATGGAAGCAGGGTGCAGAACCAGTAGACAAGAGAACCTCTCAAATCATCCAAGTGAGAGCTCATACACTGAGACTAGAATGAATGAATGAATGAATGAATGAATGGACCCCGAGTGACTTCAGAGGTGGAACTGGCCTGGGACATCAGCCAATAATCTTTAGGAAATGTTATTCTCTCTCTGGACATGCAGGGCACCCTGTTGGGAGGGCTAGGGTGGGGAACAGTGCTGAGACCAGTACCTAGAGACTGGTACTGGGAGGAGGAAAGGGCACCAGAGACATGGGTCCTGGGCCGCACCTGGCTCTGTGACCTGACCGACCTGAGCCCCCACCAGGATTGCTGGGAGAATACAATGACATATTGCTAAGTTCTGTGTAAACAGTAGGGTCAGCCACTGGGTGGTTCCGGCTCCTGCATGTTCAGAGATTTAAAAAAACAAAACAAAACACCAAAGAACCCCACAGAATGCTGGAGAAGGTCCAGAGAAGGGCACATGGGTGACTATGGGATTGGAAAGGTTTCTTGACAGAGACGTGATGATAACATCGGAGCTACCCAATCTGGAGGAACAAAGGGAGTCTGCCAGGCTTAGGAGCAGTGCCAGAGCACACGGAGACTCAGGCCCGCTACCTGGGTTCCAACCCTTGACTCTGCAATTTAAAATCCTCCTGTTGCCTTGGCCGAGCTAATCGGCATATCCAAGCCTCTGTTTCCTTGTTTGTCTGAAGGATGATGGTCCTGAGCTGATTGTTTTGAGGACTGAATGGCCCCGGGAGGTAAAGCCTGTCATGCAAGGAGACACCTGATTAGCACTTCCTATCAGCCTCCCGTTAACTGGGAAGAGGCAGAGAGTCCCCCATCCTGGAGACAAGGGAAAGATCACGACTCTGTGCTTGGAGAGATTCATGGGGCAAATAAGAAAAAGGAGGGTGCTCTCATGCAGGGGTTGGAAACTGATGAAATCCTCACTTCCAAGGACCATGGGGCAGCTCTGCACTCCCATCCTGCGGGTCGGAGGGCAGCTGGAGGGGAGTTGCTGCCCCCCCCCCCGCCCCCCGTTCTCTGCAGCCCCACATGGCCCTGTCCTAGGCCCTGGGTCACTTGCGCACACCAGAGATTCATGCTGACTTGCCACCTGCCAAGTTCTGGGCTGTCAGTGAGAGATGGCAATGTGGGGAAGAAGGACGGGAGGGAGGGAGAGAGAGCCCTCAGCTTTGGCTGCACCTACATGGAGAAAGACTTTGCTGCCTGGCAGTCCAGGACAGCTGTGGGTTCTCCCGGTCCCAGGGAGGTCCCCGCACAGCACATGCCCCAGCCGCGCACGGCGGTATGTTTCTGCTCAGTGTGGGAGAAAGAGGCTCTACTGGCACATGGGCAGTCCCGAGGTCAGATCCCTTGTGGCTTTCGCTGTCACCAGAAACCCTCCCCTGAGAGACAGCCCAACCATGGACTGCCTATCTTTAGTTGGTCTAATTTGTAGGGCTGGCAGCCTGGAATGTGGTTACTGCAAATGATACTAATCTCCGAGCTGAATTCCAGAGCGAAGCTGCTGCTCAGGGTGCCGTAATTACAGGAAGCAGATACTCATTATGCACTTACTGTATGGAAAGCACTGTGCATCGCATACTAGCCACCCTTGCCCACAGCCTGGAAAAGAATCACAACTGCCGGCATGCACGTTGACCTTGACATCTTGTGTCTGCAGTATTAACAGCAAGAGTTTCATCAGTGAAACCCCCCAGACAACGCTCTATTATTGCCATTCTCTGGTGTCAGGCGAGAAAACGGGAGATCGGTTAGATTCAGGACGTTTTAATGACGGGTCTGGCCCCTATGCACACGATCTCTTAACCCTCACGGTAGCTCTCTGAGGTCATCGTTACCATTCTACTTGTGTGGCTGAGAGCTCCATGGCCAAAGAGGTTTCCCCCAAATTGCAGTTAGTAAGTCGCAGAGCCAAGGCTCAAAGCCAGATCCTCTGGTGACCTCGCACAGTGCGACTCCTGTCCCTCGGTCAGAACAGCTGGGTTGCTGATGAAACAGGCTTGCCAACGAGGGTGCCCCTTGCTGAGATGGGGTTCAGTGGCTGGGCCCCCTTTCTGGCCTATTGCTCAGGCTGGATGGGAGGGGCAGAGTGCTTTGCTCCCCTCATGGGCACAACGTACCCTCAGTTACACCCACATAACGTTGTCGCTATGGTTCAGGTCTAAACCCCTAAAGCTATGAAGACATGCACTCAGCCAGGGCTCTGTGAGCTGGGCCCACTTGAC